>MNCI01036344.1:640120-742280 GCA_015680685.1 Gnetum montanum | reverse complement strand
CCGAAGTCTTCCGCAGGTCATAGCTTCATCATTACCGCTACTAAGTATTTTACAAAGTGGGTAGAGGCTGTTTCCCTGCGGAAGATCACTTCTCAGCAGATTTGCCATTTTATCCTAGACAATATAGTAACCAGATTTGGTCTCCCAATGACTATCGTGACTGACAATGGACCGTAGTTTAGTAGCACGGAAACCAAATCCTTCTGTGATAACCTAGGCATTAGATAATCCTTTTCCTCCCCTTATTACCCGCAAGCGAATGATCAAGCTGAAGCAACGAACAAAGTAATCATAAATTTGCTAAAGAAAATGCTCGACGGCAACAAAAGGTGGTGGCACGAACAGATCCTCTATGTGCTATGGGCGTATCGTACTACGTGTAGGACAGCTACGGGTAGTACGCCCTATAGCCAGGTTTACGGGTCTGAAGCAGTGTTGCCTCTCGAGTTGCAAATCCCTTCTCTGAGGATGGTCCTCTCCACGGTTATAAATGAGGCTCAACACACCGAGTCTCAAATCGCAGATCTGGATTCAATGGAAGAGAAGCGGATACAGGCTCTTGACATGATTGAAAGATATCAAGACAAACAGCGACAGAAACATCGCCACAACCTTCAAAAGCGCCCGATCAAGAAAGGAGATCTTGTTCTCAAGGCTGTGCGTGAACCAGTAGGTAAATTCTCTGCAAACTGGGAAGGCCCTTTCTTGGTGATCGACGTGTACAGTAACGAAGCATTCAAGTTAGCAGACGTCAACGGCAACGAATTGGCAAACCCTATAAATCATGTGTACTTGAAGTGGTATTACATCTAGCAGCATCTACGGTATCGACAGCAGGTATGGCAATACTCGTCCTCTACGACGTAAAATCGGCACCAGGCGTCCGCTACGATGTTAAACTGGCACTGACCGTCTACTACGATGTAAAACTAGCATGTCTTGCATGCGTCCGCCACGACACTAAACTGGCAAGTTGTAACCATCTGCTACGATGTAAAAATGGCAATGTTGTACAGGTATGCCAAGACGAAGAACTGGCATCCTTTGCACGTGTTNGTACAGGTATGCCAAGACGAAGAACTGGCATCCTTTGCACGTGTTTTCCACGATGCTAAACTGGCACGGGTAAGTAGCCGTCTGCTGAGATGTAAAACCAACATAGATCTGTCCCTGGGTCATGACGCGAAACTGACATCCACATCACAGTCTGCTGAGACCATAAATCAGACATACCACCGTCCGCTACGACGTAAAACTAGCACTTCTCGGTCTGCCCGGACTTTAAACTGGGACCATGGTCTACTAAGACTTAAAACCAGTAACGGCAGTCTACCGGGACTTAAAACTGGGACTTACAGACTACTACCATCTAAATCAAGCGAGCGTGATCATCTCTGTACAGCTGCACAACCAACGGGGTGGGGTACTGGGACAGTCCCAGCGTCCCCACCCCATTGGCATCCTATTGATTCCTCGGATAAGCTAAGAGGCATCTTACTGATCCCTCGGAGATGCCGCCACCGCGCCCGCCGTAGTGGTAGTACCTCTGAGAGTCTAGTCTCACCAGCCGGAGCCCCGACGAAATCCTCGTCGACAATGGCCTCGGGAACCTCCGCCAATCATCGCTATCAAACGTCGGCTTCACAAATTCATCTGGCTGGTTCTTTATACAACCAGTTAGGTGCACTGTGTCTAATGCCTTTTGGCGAAGATATGCTGGGCCAATCGTCAGGATTGGCAGCTCCGCCCGCATGCCCTAGCTCCTTCTTGACAGCCCAATCGCTCTAGCTCACATTAAACGGCGTTTGTTTCAACAACCTCGCCTCTTGTTCGCATGAGCAATGGTGTCCTCTGCTTTCTTTTATTGTTGCAGGTTACTTGCCTCGGAGGATGTCGTTCAAAGGTGCGTCCATCTGAGCAGTGAAGTACAACAGCGTGTTGAAATGGCTGCTCAGGTTTGCCCGACCACTTAGATCTGCATACCTGTACCTCTCACAATCCTACCCTTAGCTCTTGTTTCCTTCATCCCCACCACCCGCTTCCCAAACGCAAAACCTACATACGCAAGTATCCATTTTCCACACTCATGCTAGCAGAGATATCGTGGAAGTGATGCACCATGCTCCTTTTGCATGTATTCCTGCTATAATCGGTGACAGAGAAATCTCAGGCTGACGCGCTACACTCGTCTGAAGGCATTCCTGTTGACATCAGTGTGCGTATGTTTCTGTGTATTCAGTAAGCGTATTCCATGCTCCTACCATCCTGACCCATGTTATGTCTTCCCCGAACCTGTTTCCCACCATGCCATTCTATCTCCCATTCCCTCCAGCGTTGCTCTTCCATGTTGACAGGGCAATCCTTGAGTAGCCATGGATGGACGTTGTTCTTGCTTCTACCAATCCGGTGTTTCGTATTCTTTGTCGATGTCTTTCGGGTAAGCCCTCCAACCGTCAACAAAGAGGGGCCATTGAAACACCGTAAAAAAAATCGCAAGTCGGCCTCAGACAAAGATTCGCAATTCAGGTAAGGGTGCATCTCAGCATTCCAGAGGGGGGAATAAGACAGAGCAACACCAAGAGTCGTGTAGCATCAAGTCCGCAACTTCTTGTGTAGATTCCTAATCTTTCTATGCTTTTGTTTTTTACGCTATATCACACGACATAGCGTAATGACGCTTAGCGTGATGGTGTTTCAACATAGTCTGGCATCAGAAGGATAGTTGCTTCAGCATAGGGAGAAGCTTAAGCAGCGTGAGATACAGAGAGCAGCGCCTTGGCAATTGTTGACAGCATCACCTTACAGCAGAAACATAGCACAGTTTGCTTTGAGCACCGGTGACGGGAGTAATCGTTCTGCTGGGAAGACTCTATTGGTCAGAAACAGTTGATCGGTAGACGTCAAAGCTTAGCCTTCCTTGCATCTCGGCTTTAGTCTACGAGGTAGATCGGACTTCTGTTTGGACCGTTTTGCTTGTTGTTTTGTGCTTGCTTCACATCCAGTAATCGGGGATTCCCCGATGTAGTTTCTCATAAAAAAAATATACATTTTTCAAGTCAAAGCGCAGATCTTGAAACTACGTGTTTCTTTTATGTCAGCATCCTTTTATCGTGTTTAGCGTTATCACCATTGCAATCCATCTACATCGTTTTCCCCTTGTTTTACGATTCCTCGAATCAGATAGTTTTCACGAAATACTCATCGGTTTACTGATTAGTAAGTCCCTGTCTGATCAACAAGACCGTTCAAGGCGCCGCGGATTCGTTTTTCCCAGCATAGCCCTTGCACGGATCCATGGTTAAAACTGTGTACACGGGATTTAGTCGGTATTTTCCAGCTGCCGACGTTTTCCGTCGTTACATCAATTACTCTATATAAATTATCTCATTGATTTAACCATTTAGAAAGACTAATTTTACATCCATCTAGTAGAGCTTAAACCCTTGATACACTACAAATGCTAAAAGCATTCTAACGAGTTCCAATATTACAATCAAAACAAAAGTATCTTGATAGTCAATCCCTTCAATCTGCGCAAAGCATTTTACTCCTAGTCTTCATATTCCTAATGACTTCACCATGTTAATTTAGTTTGTTTACAAAGATCCATTTGGTTCTAATAATATTCTTTCCTTTCACTGTGGAACTAGCTCCCATGTATTGTTCTTGACAATCTATTTCATTTTTTCATCCATATCCCTTCTCCACTCTTCACTTCCAAGAGCTTTATGGGAACATAGAAGGTAAGAAAACATACTAATAATCCATGATTCATAGTTTCATTTCTACTCTTTCTTGTCCTTTGTCTCAAAGATGTTTTTAGAATATCTAGCATAGATCTAACTCTTTGCGTTCTTCTCCTTGGGCTATCATTAGAACAAATCTCTTACTCTATTTCTCTTTCTTCCATAGAAATTGGCTACTTCTCTTTAGTTTCACTAGCTTGTTCAAGTTCAAGAATCTCATCATCTACATTCGTAATTTTCTCAACCACATTGTTAGCTTCCTTTGCTAATTTATCAATTTTAACATGAGTTTCAACAATCTTCAATGTTTTTAGACTTAAACAATGATACGTCTTTGATTGATCAAAATATCCATAAACAAACCATCATCACAATGACTATCAAGATTATGGATATTATCCTAATTTTTAATATAGCATGTGCTACCAAAATTTTTCAAATATTGAACATTTACACTCTTACCATACTACATCTAATAATGAATCTTACCAATATTAGACATTGTTAGACATTTATTAATGATATATATCAC
Organism: Gnetum montanum; assembly: GCA_015680685.1. NCBI lineage: Eukaryota > Viridiplantae > Streptophyta > Gnetopsida > Gnetales > Gnetaceae > Gnetum > Gnetum montanum. The sequence goes on along the minus strand of MNCI01036344.1, from coordinate 738,002 downwards.
TATTCTTGTAGCTTTATTCTATTGATATTTTGGCATGTTCTTTTCATTCATCATTGATTAGATCATTTTTTAATACAATTTTATTTTTTCACATCACCACACCATTTTTTTCAAGTGTCTTAGCTAATGAAAATTGTCTCTTAATACATGCATTCCTACATAACTTATAAATTTCATTTGAGATAATATGACCTCTATTGTTAGTCCTAATTACTTTGATTTTAAGCCCTATTTTAGTTTCAACCAAATTTTTAAATTCTTTTAAAACATTTAAATTCATTATATTTCTTTTTTATATATGTCAACTAAGACATTCTAGTATAATCATCAATAATGAGGAAAAATATCTCTTATCTTTTAAACCAGCTATATCAAAGGGTCCACAAACATTCATTTGTAAAAAGTCGAGTTTATCTATACAATGAATGTTCATTGATTTAAAAGTGACTTTAGTTTGTTTACCAAGTTGGAAGGTAGAACATACCTCTTCTAAGTGACTTACTTGAGGTATTTCTCTTATGCTTTAAGCCTTGATAAGTGTCTAAATATTACCTAAGCTTAAGTATCTTAATCTTTTATGCCATAACTGATAATTACATGTCTCAGAGAAGAATGTTAGAGATTCAAGCTTCTTATTTATAGACTAAAAAGTATTCCCCACTCTTGTAAAATATACTTTAAAATCTTTTTCCTTATTTTCTAATATGAATTTCTCATTCATGAAAAAACATATTATACTCTTTTCTTAAAAACTATCCTAAGATTGGTAAATTATAATGTAAACCATTAACAAAATAAACATTGTGAACCTTATGAAACTAAACATTAATTTTAATAGAGCTAATTTTTCTTATCTATGCCCTTCCATTATCACCAAAGTTTACCTTTCCTTCATTGAATGATTTCAATGTGATAAATTTTGATTTATTACTAGTCACGTGTTGAGAATTAGCACTATCTAGGAATCACAACTCTGGGCTACATGAGCTTTTTAAGGCTAGCTAAACAAGGAGAGCTTTTTTATTAATCAATCTCTATACTTATTTCTCTATTCTAACATTTCTTAACAAAGGCTTAATAGAATATTATTTAAACATAGTTTTGTGTTTAGCGTATACTCTACAATCTCTAGCTCTATGACCTATTATTCTATAATTAAAGTAATAATGTTGAAAAACATTAGCAAGCAATTTTGAGCCATTGCTGATGGCTAAAATTCTCAAAGTATGAAGAATTCCCTTAGGTATGTGTTAGTTAAGGTTTTTTGTTGAGAAAGTTGTCTAATTTTTTATAATCAAAATTGATATTTCTACTATTAGTTGTTGTGCTGATGAACTGGGCTTATAACCAAGACCTCTCTTATCCTTTCTTGGCCAACCACTAATGCCCATGAGCTATTCTAAGCTATGTGTAAATCTGATAAATTGGTTAGATGCAACTTGAGCATTCTTGACTTTCATGTCCTTCTTCAATAGTAGGATTTTCTCCTTGAGCTTTAAATTCTCTTGTCCAGTTAATTCAAGCTTTTTCTTATAGTTATTAGCCTCCTGATTCTTTTCTTTTCAGCCTTGTTTAGTTTCTCATTAATCTTAACCACCATTTCCAATTTTTTCATTAGTATTTCTATATCAACATCATCTACCTCTTCATATTTAGTCTTAGCTATATTTAATGAGGTTGGTCCAACTTCATCTTCACTTGAACTTGCAATCTTAGAAGTACTAGTAGTTTCTTGTTTACTTGAATTAGTATCCATAAAACATGGAAAACTATCATGTGATTTATAATCTTCAATTATATCTAGTAATTAAAATAAGTCTCTTGTAACAATATCAACATCATTAACTACAACATTAGCTTGAGAAAATTGAGTAGAAGAGTTTTTTAAATCATTTTCAATTTCTATGCTATATTCTAAATACTCTAATTAACTTTTTATTTCAAGTAATTAAGCTTTTAATTTTTTAGACCTATACCAAGGCCATTTTAATATGAATCTTATCTTTTTTATAATTCTCCTCATCTTTTTTCTTCTTCGAACAATCAGTAATCATTTGACTTGTTTCGCCATAATAAAAGAAAGAAAAGGATTTTATTAACATCCTACCAACCTTCTTTTTTAAAAGTCTCCTAAGTTTTTTAGAAATATTGGTAATTTCCTCATAAGAGTCAAAGTTTAATATTGATGATTTATTTTTCTCATCATCCTTTACTATCTCTGCCTTGAAAGAAGTTTTCTTCATCTTACCATAAGTACTTGTGCCACCTTTATTAATTTCAAAGACTAAAAGAATACTATGAGGCTCTAAAAATGTTAATATTGATAGATCTTTTTCCTCTTCTATGGATGATACCTTTGACTCGAATCTACTTGCTAAAATAGAGAAAAAATTTTGGTAAATTATATCCTCTAATTGAGCTTCACCAAGCATGATCATCTCACTTACAACTTTATCCACTTGAATGAAGAAACCACATATCCTTTCATTTTCTCCCATCTTTAATGGATTAAGTTCTTAGAGTTAGAAGTTTAGACTTCTTAACTTTATCACCTTCTTCATTAACTACTTCAAGATGCTTCCACATTTCTTTGATAGATTAAAGATGCATAATCCTCATATATACAACTATATGTAAGCCACATAACAATGTGTTTATAGTTCAAGCATTATGAATAGGATTATTGGTTCCTTTGCTAACAATCTTCCAAATGTTATCATCATGAGCTAAAAAACATGTTTCATCTTAAACTTCTATAAGAAAATAATCTGATTCATCGAACCATGGAGCTGTATTAGAATAAAAGCATTGATTGTATTTCATGTCTAGAATGTAAGCTTACAATATAGACTATTAAGTTAGAAAATTTTAACCTTACTATTATTCTAATTTTTGTTTCTTAGATGGAGCTAAATGCACTAAAAGACAGGATGAATCACGACCTAATAAAAAATTGAGCTAATCAAATACATTGAAGAGACCAAAAAATAAACTTTTCCCAAATGAATACATAGCTACAATAAAAAATAAACAAAATAGACATATAGCTTTCAATGTGGTTTAGCTACTATAATGGTTGCCCTACTCCATTGTAAAGCTATTCCTAGATCCTTAAGGATAGAGACATTTTATTAATCTAAAAAAAGTTACAAGACTTCTTTTATAATCTTAGACTGAGCATAACCAACAAGAAAAAGCTCACTTGTCCTATCTCAAACTTAACACAACAACTTATAAAGCTTGAAGAAAAAGTACACAAAAATAGAGCTTTTCAAGGAGAATAGCATAGAACAAGAGTAGGAAAGAAAGTTAGAAAACAAGAAAAAATTTCCATCCAAGAATAAAGTCAAGAGTCAAAATTATCTTAGATAATCTCACACATTTCATTTTATAATGTGTTTTCTATAGCCATTTTTAGAGCCATTTTTGAAGCCATTGTAGATCTATTATGAAGAAGCTCAAGAATAATGAGAAGCTATATCTATTACATCTTGGCATCTATTATTGATTTTGGTAGTAAGTTAAAGGAAGCATTGAAGCTTGGTAAAGGAGGAAGTAATATGTCATTTCATCTTGGCATTAATGGTCATGAGTTTCAAGTGTTAAGCAACTTCAATGATAACAATTCTTTCTAGCTTTTCTTTAACTCTATACACTCTTTTCATATCTATTAATGAGCTCAACAAACCTTTGCAGAAAAATAGGCTTATTATATCTGCAACTTGAGCTTCATAAGTACAACCTTAACTTTGAAACTTAACCTTTTAATAAGAACTTTTTTTATATATGCTAACCTCTCCCTTTGTTAGCTTTGATTTAATGGCTTAAACATGTTTTAAAATCCTTAGCCATTTTTATTTGTATCTGACATAGCCTTTTAATCTACTTCAACCCTTAATAATCATCTATATACTTTTGATTTCATTTAGATAGCTTCACATGTTCTATTGGGCTCTCCTTGTCCAAGATTGATACAAGCTAGGTGTGACATGGTGGTGCTAAAATTGGCTTTGAAAATGAAAATATCTAGATATTTGAAGTCATCTAGATAGTTTCTTAGCTCCTTGTCGTCCTTCTAAATTTTTAATATTTTCTTTTAAAAATGATCTAAGATGGCTTTCAAAAAAGTGAGACTAGCAAAGCTTCTTGATACTTTAAACTTTGATCAATTGCATGGCTACACAAGTACAACTTGAGTTAATAATCATGTCTTATGTGTTTACTGTGCTTAATGCTAATATGGTAACTTAAAAAAGATTGAATACTTGTGAGTTTCAATCTAGAGTGTTTCAATTCTTTATGCTAAGCTACTTAAGAAAATGACCAATCCTCTTGCTTATGTGGCTTTTAGTATCATCAGCTCAATACATTCATCTAGATGGTATCAACTCCTTTTACTGACATAGCAACTGAAAGTTGTCCAATGTTAAAGCTCTTATGAAAACTCCCTTTGCAATAACTCTATTCAAGCTGTAATGAGCCCCATTCCATATAGCATGTTGTTATTTGATGATAGCTTTGTAGAACCAAAAAGTGGTTCTAGAGCCCTATTCTAACCCATTTCATATAGGATGCTACGACCTATTACAAAAGTGGTTTTTCCTTGCTTGTCCACTTTTATTGCTATCTAGAAGCACATCTAGAACCAAAAAATGGTTCTAAAGCCTAGTTCAAAATTTTGGTTCTACAACCTAACTCCAAATGTTGACATGGAAAAGCATACTATTAGATCCAAATTTCAAATCTAATGACCAGCTCTAGCAACCAATGTGGCAGAATCTTTGCAAATGGGCCAAAGTAGTTCTGCGAACTAGTTCTAGTGTAAACATGGCTAATCCTAAAAAAGAACTCAATTGACAAAAGCCGACAATAATCTCAAACCTACAACTTTGTTGAAAAGATAATTGAATGATCATTTCTTGTGAAAATCATGGCAAAACAAAAGCTTGACCCTACAATTAGTTATCAAAAGCTTTACAGTGATTTTGGAGCACCAACAAAGCTCAACCAAAAACTCTAACCTCAAAACACCTATTAGTATATTCCTTGTTGCTCCATACCATAAAACATACTTACAAATATTGCCTTTTAAAGATTTGTCAATCACCATTTCTCTAGTAATAATTGTTTCTTAACCTAAATAAGTTAAATCCAAGAAACATGCATGTTGTAAGGTAGAAATTCTATTATGAACATGTTCATTCTATCATAGAAAATATCTTTGTCCCACACTCTCGATGCATGCATAAAAACAGTAGCCATTGCAGTAATCACTGAGATAAATGTTGATGGTCATAACTCAATTTGCTAACAAAAAAAATAAAATAGTGTCCAATCATAGTTGTCTATAAGTGACGTGTTACAACTATTTACTACTCCATCAAATGCATTTTCATTAGCAACAAAGGGAATGACATCTATAAATAGGAGCTCCAAAAATTTTGTTTTCTTGATGTTTCAAAGAAATGTAGTGAGAAAGTTTCAATGTAACCATTTACACATTATGGAAAGTTTCAATGTAACTATTTACACATTATGGAAATTTTCAAAGTAACCATTTATGCATTACAGAAAGTTCAAATGTAACCATTTATGCATTATGGAAAACTAATAGTTTCAAAATTGAAACCAACTAAATTTATTGTAATGGATTCCACAAGAATGGTCTCATATTTCTCATTTAAACCAGAAGTTAATCTTTGGTAACATATTTTTTCTAGCTTATAAAATGTTCTTGATGGAAGAACAAATGGTACCCCGAAGATATCAAACTCACAGTAGTGTTACAGTTTTGGTCCCTATCACAAATACTCAGAGTCTACATACAAAATCATTGTTGAGCATTAGTGTGATAAAAGAATCAGAACACTCTTCGAAATAAGTTCACACAAAAGCATCAATGGTTGGAGGTTACTTTTCCTTTATTTCTACATTTTGATCACTTGTGCAATTTGGATATATGCACGTTTTTATCAATGTTTCATAATAAAAATACTTACATTTGGTATCAAAGCTGGTTAGGTCTCTATCCTTGGGCTTAAAACTTGTTTTGGTGTCATCGTACATGCATGTATTGTAGTAGCTTGTCTAAGACAATGTACTTGTTGACACATAAAACTATATTGTAATCTCTATAGCTCAATGTCCATTTTTTTTCTTATTTTGAGAATTAAAATATATTGATCTTGTGTATATGTGATTACCTTTTGTCAATATGTAATTAGGAAATTAAAATCAAAAGAACAACTATTTTATGATACAATAGTAATAGCAATTGAAGTAAAACTTTTATTTCTATGGTAGTCAATGTCTGCACATTGGTCATGCATGTAGTATGGATCATAAAACGTTTCTTAGGTGTTATGCACAAACATAGGGGCAATAAGTATAGCAAACATAGTAATTGCAAAAAAATTCTTATTTCTATAATAGTCAATGTCTGCGTCTTCATTTGTGTCTGTACAGGTGTGGTCTACCTAGGTAGGCCTTATATTGCTAACAGCAGTTGTGCCTGTGGCATGTCACAAGCAACATTAAAATTTAGCACATGACACCTTGATAAGGTTTCCTTGTCAAAATATTATAAAGAAAAATTCCATATAAACTATGAGGTTTGTTTATGAATACACATGAATAACATTTATAATCTTATACCACTAATGCTCAACTCTAAATTTAAGTCTAGAAAAAGGAGGTTATGCCAAAGGCTGAACTTTTGCTCAGGTTTGAAAAAGAGGTAACTATACATTAAATTATGATTAATCATATGTAATATAATATATTTTATCCCAAAAAATTTTAATTATATTTAATATGATTAAATAGGATGATGTATTAAATTATTTTTCTTAATTTACCCACAAGGATTAAGAAAAGGGATATAATTTAACAGTTTCATCATAAGGATATATGAATCTATTTGAATAAAAAATTTATCCCACAAGCAATTTTTATGTCATTTGATCTGTATTTTATGCATGAATTACATTGGTAAACATGTCATATAGTATTTAACCTCAAATTTAGAGACATAAGCATGTTTTAATTTATGTAATAATAAAACTTGTAAACTACTCTAACTTTTAATGCAAGATTATTGAATTCTTAATTTTATTTTATTTTGAATCTAATATGGTTGATGTTGGCTATAACACATAGTGGATTAACTCCAATTGTACAATCCATGTTACTAATTCCTTGCAAGGGGTGCAAAGCCTAAAGAAGCTAGTGGGAAGTGAGTTGTGCATCTATTCAAGCAACAAGATGTTCTCACATGTGGAGGCAGTTGAAATGTGTAAATTAGTTTTAAGTAGTGGTTTTTTTTTAGAGTTGGATAAGACATTTTATATTCCAAGTCTTTTGAGGAATTTAATTTCTATTTCAAGGCTTGTATCATTGGGATTTTCCTTTAATTTTTGAGACACTATATCTAATTTATATTATAGATGTGAACTTATTGGAAATGGTACATTGACAAATACTCTTTTCAAAATTAGTTTACAAAATGAAACTTCTTATACTTATATGCATGTTCATGATAGTGCTAGCATTAAGAGATGTGTTATGAATGAAGAGTCCTCTAGGTTATGGCATTGCAAATTAGGACATATCTCTATTGAGAAAATAAAGAGATTAGTTAATGATGGAGTACTTAGTACTCTATATTTTACTAACTTTGACACTTGTGTGAACTACATAAAGGGAAAACATACCAGTATTTCAAAGAAAGGTGTCAAGAGGAGCTCAAACATATTCGAGATAATACATATAGGTATTTGTAGTTTAGATATGGCCAGGTATGGTCAAAAGTATTTCATTACTTTTATTGATGATTATTCATGATATATGTATCTCTAACTACTTCATAATAAGAATAAATATTTAGATGCCTTTAAGGTGTTCAAGGCTAAAGTAGAGAAATAGTGTCATAAGAAAATAAAGATAGTAAGGTCTAATAGAGGTGGTGAATACTATGGTAGATATACTGATGATGGACAAGCACCTAGTCCATTTGCTAAGTTTCTTAAAGAGCATGAGATTGTAGCCCAATACACTATGCCTGGTTCTCTAGGAAAGAATGGTGTGGTAGAAAGAAGAAATCAAAAATTCTTGAACATGGTATGGAGTATGCTTAGTGGTTCCAAGGTTTCTAAGTCCTTGTGAATTGAAGCTCTCAAGATAGCTGTGTATATATTAAACTAACTTCCAACCAAGGCTATCTCAAAGACACCCTTTGAATTATGGAAAGGTTGGAAACTAATTTTGCGACATATATGTGTTTGTAGAAACCGAGTCTCTAATCCACAAGAAAAGAAACTAGACCCAAGGACCATAAGTGAGTATTTCGTTGGATATGCTGAATGATCTAGGAAATATAGATTTTATTGTCCATCACATATTACTAGGTTTGTGAAATCAAGGAATGTCAAATTTCTTGAGAATGACTTGATTAGATGCAACAATCAATCTTGGAACATTGTTCCTAAGAAATATCATGCAAACACTCAACCCTCTACTTCAAGTAATAGACTGATTATTATACACAACATGCCTAAAGCACAAATGCGTGATGAACAACAACTAGTCATTAAAGTTCCACATACTATTCTTCAAGAAACAATAGATCCAACTAAATAACAAATACCAAAAATTATTGAACAGGCTATTGAACATCATGCTCCCTAAGAGAATGATGAACCAACATTAAGGAGATCTACTAGAGTAAGGCGATCAGTGATTCCTAGTGACTATATAGTGTATCTACATGAGTCTAACAACAACATATGAGTTGAAAATGATCCTAAAATGTTTTCATGAGCCATGAGTTGTAAGGAATCAAACTTGTGGTATGATTCCATGAAAGATGAGATGAACTCTACGTCATTTAATGGAGTCTAGGATCTTGTCAAGTTACATGATGATGTAAAAACCATTAGATGAAAGTGGATCTTCAAGACAAAGAAAGACTCATTGGGCAACATTAAAAGATATAAGGCAAGACTTGTTGCTAAAGGGTTCACTCAAAGAGATGTAATAGATTACATAGAGACCTTTTCTCTTATATCTAAGAAGGACTTCCTTCACATGTGATTATGGCATTGGTTGCCCATTTTGATTTCAAATTACATCAAATGGATGTGAAAATGGCATTCCTCAATGGTGATCTAGAGGAAGAGGTTTATATGAAACACCTAAAGGATTTTCCTCTAGTGGTGGTGAGAAATTAGTATGAAAGCTTACAAAATCCATATATGGATTGAAACAGGCCTCTTGTCAATGATATTTAAAATCCCATGATGCCATCACTTCATTTGGTTTTGAAAAGAACATGATGGATCAATGTATATACCAGAAGGTCATTGGGAGAAAAATCTGTTTTCTTGTCCTATATGTGGATAATATCCTTCTTGCAACCAATGATAATGGATTTCTAAATGAGGTGAAAAAAATCTCTCTAAGAACTTTGACATGAAGGATGTGGATGAGGCATCATACCCTACATTTTATTGAAAAAATAGCTAGCACCATGTATTGAATTTTATTGGCATAATTATCAACATAACATTGCATCAATATACATTAATTATTATTATTATTTTTTCTCTTCTCACAAAATAGTAGAAACATTGATGCCCTTTATTAGTAAAGTGTAGTTTTTAAAAATACCATTCTTTGGCCATAAAAAATTTGTAATGAAACTACTCCTACATCAAAAATGGCTTAGAAAGGTTAAATGTTTTACCTTGAATGGGGTGACTTGCAGAGAATGGCTATAGTTTTCTTTAGTAAGTGTTAGTGCATTTCCTATGACCATTTCATAACTATCATCATCCATTCTTACATGTTCTTGGCTCTCTCCATTGTTGACCAGTGGGTAGAACCCAAGTACATGTTTAAATAATATAAAAAATATTTTCAACCTAGAGAAAACATAGGTAGAATAATGGTATACATGAATAATAATAAGTAACAAGTTGAAAATTCACATTTCATTTTTTCCAATGGCTAGAATGTGTTATTTCCTAGATGCAGCTAAAGGCACTAAGAGGTGGGGGTCAATTAGGGAATTATAAAAAAATCAAATATAGTGGAGATTGGTAGGAGACTAGTATAAAGCACAAAATAACCTTAATATAGAAAATAGAGCATATATGTAGAAAAGAGTAAATAGAGACCAAACTTTTAAAGGTGGTTTAGCTACTAAATTTTCCTGCCTGCATCCACCATAAAACTCTCCCTAGTTCCTAGGGGGCAGAGTAATTCTATTAATCAATAGAAATTTACAAGACATCTTTTACAATCATGAACTAAGCATAAACACCAAGCTCAAAGTCATGGAAATTTTCTTTCATAGCATAGAGGAAGAGGAAATACCTTGCCTTATCTCAACATAGAGACTCAAGATTTTTCCAAGCTTCCTTGACAAAGAAAAAAATAGCTTCTACAAAGAGAAGAAGAAGAAATATTAGTCCAAGCACAATGGCCAAAAACCAAAATTATACAAGCTAAGCCCAACAACTTCACTTTATAGCCTTCATCTCTTTTAGCTATTTTCATAGCCATTCATTTAACCATTACTATTATGCTAGAGAACCATGGGAAGTAATATGCTATAGCCATTTCCAATCCATTGAGAGAGTAGCTAAAAAAGAAGCCATACCCATTATATTTGAGCTTTCATTACTACATTTGGTATGAGCTTGAGGTGAGCATTAAAAGCTTATTAGAGGATAATGGCTCTTTTAAGTTCCAACAAACATCCCCTATTTTCATTAATAGGGTTTAGATTACTTTCATATGAGTATAAAGTTTTCAAATTTTTTCTATAATAGATTATTAATATGAGCTTAGAATGCTCCTTTTATTTTTGTAGATGACGCATGGTACTTTTTGATGTAGCTCATATACATCCAAAAACTAGCCTACATATGTTCTAGCTTTTCTTCCAATCGAGCTAACTTGGTAATGAGCTCTTTAAAGGAGAACTAAAGCTTTTTAATTCTCACGACTTTTATTTCTTCAAAATAATAAGCTTTCATGTGCATGCAGTAAAAGTGTTGATGTGACAAAGCTATTTAGAAGAGCTTTGTAGAATCAAAAATTGGTTCTAGAAATTAGCTCTACAAATTGATGTGGTAGAGTGCATAATAAGACCAAAAATTAATTCTAAAGATTTTCCATAATGATACAATCATTCAAATCAATCTTGTGTATCAAGCTTGTGTATTTGAGCAATTCTTTATAGATCAAAAAATTATCTCTATGATCTAAGTCTATCCTACACTTGTTATCATGCTAATGTGGTAGAGCTCTTTGAGTGATTCTTCATAGAGCCAAAATAAGCCTTTACTAGTTAGCTCTATAAGCTAAGATAGATTAAGAAATTTCAAGCTCACATGATCTAAAACTATTTAAACTCAGCCCCACAAAGTCCTAACAATAACAAGCTTATGTGATAGAGCTATTTCTTGTTTCTTTGTAGAACCAAAAAATGGTTTAATGAGTTGACTCTACATGCTATGCTAAATTAAAAATACTTTGCACACATGCTCTAAAACTAGTTAAACTCAACCCCACAAAAACAAAGCTAATAAAATCAATTTGAGCTATCTTTGTCAAGCTAAAAAGAGGACCAGAGATTAATTAAAATTATTTAAGTGCATGATGCTAAGCTAATATAACCAATTTGAATGAGCTAAGTAGAATCAAAAAAATGGTTCTAGAAATTAGCTTTACAAGCTGATGTGGCACACAAAACACTTTCCCAACAAAAGATAAGTAAAGAGCTCAAACCTACACAAAACGAAAAAATTTACTGAAAAGAAGAAAATACAACCAAGCTCAAAATATACAACAGAATGCAATGATAGATTGAACACTGGCAATTAATTTAAAAGGTTATATAATCTATGACCTTATGGCTACCTTTAAATCAAGGCTTATCTTTTGAAATTTTGACAAAATTTCCTAAATTTAAATCTAAACCTATATTATTTTTTTGAAATTTTTCCCTAATGTTTCTCAAACATATCTAATACTACTTGAATCCATGTTACATGGTCAAACATATTTAAAAAATAATACAAAAAGAGAAAAAACAAAGAAATATAAAATCTCTTCAACCAAAAACTTCAAGGTAGAAGCAAAGAATCAAAGGAAAATTTTTTGGTCAAAGAAAAATAAGGATAAAAAGTAATCCATTGGAGAACATATGGATGAGCCCTACTACAAATATTAAGGAAGAAAAAAATATGAAGGTAGTTTTTAGCTAAAGATGAAAAAAGCTTTACTAACGTTAGCATGGAAGATCAAAAATTTTCCAAATTAATTGCCATTAAATTCTTTTGGCTCAAGATACTTTTCCCTTGAGAAAATATTTAGGTTGAATTTAAAAAATTCAATGCAAGAAAAAATGATACCATGAAAAATCAAATTTTTTACATAGACCCATTATGCAAAAATCTGCAAGAGATCACCATGATAAAATTTTTCCAATCATATGAGAACCACTATGCCAAAAAGTTTGCAGGTGAACTCATATGTTCTCTCATACCAACTCATATGTTCTCTTCTCTCAAATTAAGATTGAACCTCAAACTTTAATGAAAATATATCCACTATAATTATATAGTGATGCTAAAGGCCAATGGGCAATTGTGGTTTGGGCATCATTCTCAAGTAGCATTTAGATAAAAATTGAGAAAGATAAGCCATCATGTAAACACAACCCTTTGTCTATATACCATTGGCATAACAAATGATTGTGTCTCAAGTAGTTAGATTATTATCTTGTTAGGAGAAAAGTACCACTGCATTATATTTTTAATTCTTCTAAAATATCATATTTCATTCTTCTAGAATATCATATTGGCTAGCTATATGTCTTGGAATATAGTAATTAGTAAACTTCTTCCTTGGAATATACTGTATGCATTTTCTATTTCAATTAGTTAAATATTGTCACATCATTAAATGAAGTAAACCATAGTTGAACATACACTAATTCATAAAGTAAACATGAGTTGTAATGACTTTGAGATAAGCATAATACACTAAGTCAAAATCCTAACTTATAATATAGTACAACTTTGATGAGCAATGAAGTAATCCAACACCCAACCATACAAGTCATAGGTGTGCATGCACGACCAAATCATAATCTATGGACAAGGATATGTGAATATGTTAGTAATTGGTTTTACTCCATGACCATTATCTTCCCACGCAGAGCTAATGTAGTCTATGTGTATGGTTTAGATCATAGTGGGGTATATCATATCTTGATGTTTATAGGCCATTTCTCCTAACAAATATGATAAAGTAAAAATAGTTTCTAATCCTAAGGAGAACAAGTAAACAAATCTATTCTAGCCTAAGGCAATGGAAATCCATTCCTAATTTTCTATACACATCTTGGGCTTATGTAATTGTTACTAGGATTACCAAGTACTTCGCTACTAGGAAAACCAAGAGATAATACTACTAGTGATGGGACGCGATATCGTGGCCGTCGTGATATCACATCCCCCACGATATCGCGGTGCACCGTCATATCTATAAATAAGAGGTGGCTCTCCCTTATTTTCCATCCTAGGCTTAGACCGTAGTGAAACTCTGGTAGTTTGATCCCTCCAGAGATAGAATATTTTCCATGTGCCTATAGTAGGAACTCCAAAGTGAACGGATCTTTATTCGAGTAAACATTGTACTTGAACACAAGTTTGTGTATGGCAATAAAGACAAAATTCTTGGATAAACCTTGCAGTGCATGGAATAGGCTAAATAGAACTTTTATTTATTGTTATTTACTGTTTACCATTTAAATTCTTTAATAGGAATTAAATCTCTCTCAACCGTTCTCTCCTAGTTAAGTGCCTCAGTACGACCGCTTCGAGCACATGCGTTATGCGTGGTGATCCCAGCAATGACTAGCGTTTGGTAACCATGGTTGCATTGGTTCAGGGTGTGAATGGTAAGTGGGAATGGATGTTGACGCTAGGTTAATTTAGACTTAGTTATTTAGTTAGAGTTAGTAATTAGTCTCTTCAACCTTTCACCTCAATAGCATAGGAGATAAAATGAAAAAGCTATAAAAATCATATCCCTTAGACTTACTTAACCATACACCATGATAAATACAAGTAAGTTTTGGAAGACAACGAATAATTAACCCTAAGTGTTCCATGAGGCGCGTAGGCACTTAGTCTGTGGAGTTCAACTGGATCACGCGTGTTATGCTCTTATTTTTATGGTTGAGTGTAGGGGTACCTCGTCACTCATCAACTAGGTTATCAAACAATCACACTTTATGCTCGAAATTAGTCATATCCATTCCACTTAATAATAGTAAAATTAAAGTGCATGGGATAGTAAACATTAACTAGGAAAACAATAATGAGTGATCTAAGTGAAAATAGTAAACATTATTCTATGTAAACCAGTAAACTAGGAGAATGTTGCAATAGTATGAAATAGGTTGATCCTTATTGCTAATCACACTTATGTCCAAGTACAAGATGCTTGAATAAAGGCTTTGTACACTATGTCATACTACACTACAAGCATTCACACTTCTAAGTGCTAAATACTATCTCATGAAAATAAATTGAAAAAGTTTTGCTACTATGGAATGAAATCTATTGTTGATTCATGTACCTAAGTGCTATATTTATAAGCTAGCATACATCTTGTGATATCTCATATATGATGACATAGCCAATGTTGAAATATCATATATCTGATATTGTAGTTCATTAAAATTTGACTTTATCATATTCCCACGACTAACTGAAAACTCATCCTTGAGTTAAAACAAAATGAGGATAGAGTTCTTTACAAATTTGAGAGGTAGATTTACATGACACTAACTACTGTAGTGGTGTTTTATGTAAATAACACAAGTCATGACAAGACAAGAAAAATAAACAAAACAACTTGATGAACCTCGATGTAGCCTATGTAGTGCTTGGTGGTGGTGGCTCCTCCATTAGTTTCTTTCCCTTATCATTAGGCTTCTAGAATTTATATCCATTTAGGAGTGCCTGAAGTTTCTCCTCCTTTGTTCTCAAGTCATGCACCATCCATGCTTATTGTGCAATGTGTGATGAAGTCGGTACATCCCATGAACATGGTAGTTATTGAAACAATTGATTGACCTTAACATACCATGCTACAAACTGTCTCCTCTCTTCTTTAAATGCTTTGGCCTTGGCTTGTAATTCATGATAGTATAACAATATTTTAGCCAGGTTTGCTGATACATCCTTTTGCCCTTGGTAGCTAGCCTTCACTACTTGTAGTTCAAAGTTTTCCACCTAAAGTTTCTGCAAAGCATCTTTTGGATCCACAAAATCCTTTTCGTATAATGCATACATCACTATTACCTATTGTTTGAGCTCATTTCGAGGCCTACCTACTATCAACATGGTTAGGTTAGCATAGCGAAGGTTGGCTAACCCCATGTATTCTTTCAAATCTTCTATCTATAGGTCTTTTTTTTTATTTTCACTTAGTGAACATGAGCATAACCATCCAAGATGGGTTTCCAATCTAGATTTTTTCCTAATATGAAATTGATCTAGGCCTTCACCATTTGGATCTCCTTTTCATTGATTTGTTTATACATGCCAACTTGATTATAGAAATGTTACTTGAGCCTCTCATTCTTCTTAGCTTCATTCTACCACATAGTGATTTTAATAGCTGACTTTTTTCTAATTGCATGTACCTCTTCCATTAAGAGGATTTTGTTTTCTCTTGCTAAGTAGCTCATATCCAGGTTGACTCTCATCAATTTTTTTCTTAACTAATGCATGTTCTTCTCAAGAATGTTCTTTTTCTTCTCTATAATAGTCAACTTGTTGTTATCTATAGCGAGTTGTTTATTTTCTTTTTGGGTTGTAGTAAGTGCCTTAGCATATGCATACATCTACGCTTCTACTATTGAGGCATTCCATACCACTTTCTCCTTCTCATTTTTCATCTTCTTATTCTGCTCCATCATGTGATTTATTTGTTCTGTTATAAATTTCTCTATCTAGTAAGGTACAATGTATTTCATAGGATCTCTATGTTCAACCCTCAGGGTTGTGAGCTATTCTTGTAATCTTATAATTTCATTCTCTACATGATCTACCCTAGTTTTGACCTTGATCAGCTTACCCATCATTGTAATAAGTTTTGACTGCATTGTAGTGACATCACTTGGAATTTCGAAAAGAGTTGTCATTGTTTTCCTTGTTTACAATAATCGATCTAGCACCTCTTCATGATTAGCAAGATTCATTGAGATACTAGCTAGCATTTGAGCATCCCTAGCTCCAGTTAGATCCACTGGTGATGCAACAAGTACATTGAATGATTTCTTAATGTAATCTTTGATCACTTTTGTGGCTCCTGCTATATCCTGGTGCTTCATAATCATAAATGTGGCTCTTTCACCTATTTCAAGCACCAGTTGAAATGATGCAACATTTCCAAAAATTTATTGTAACCATTAGGCCTTTCATCCTAATTACAATGATATTTTTCCACTTACAGGATCTATGAAAACTATGGGTTAAATTCTATTATCAATAACATTATAGATGTTAGCCTCCTCATGCATTTCCTAGCTGATAGTCTCTACAATTTGTTGCAGAGGACTCGTGGATGACCTGAAATCCTATGATGGAAATGGTGGAACTTGTTGTTGTTGTTCTTACTATTTCTATAGCTTTTGTTGCTACTCTTGCTACTAACCACTAGGTTCCACTTGATATTATTGTTTAGTATTCTTTGTGATTTCCCCAAAATCTATTTATTCTTCTAGCTAGTCTTTCTTTGGTGGTGCTGGCTTGAGCATTTTAGCATATGAGCTATTCTAAGCCTTCCTGATAACATCATTGGTGTATCACAATATTACAGCATGTTTGCACAACTTCCTGATTAGGAAAGAAAATGGAAGTGTCAGCTTCTCTACCTTCTTTTCTTCAAACCACCTCTAGATTTCCATGAAGTAGAGTTGTGTGAGATTTGCATTATACTTTTCCATTAGGATTGGACTTTCTCTAGCCACATATGTGGATGGCCTTTTAATATTTTGGTGGGAAAAAATTCATATGTGCCAATTTGAAAATAGATTCTCTCTTCTAGAATTAGTTCATTATACTCCTTGTCTTCTTTTCCATATGCCTTTTTCAACCATAGCTTTCTAGTGTCTGTATTTGATTTGGTGGATAGATGTGCTACTCTTACCCCTTCATTGGGCACATTCAGGGCTTTAGCTATTACCTTAATTGAGTATGAAATGGAGACTCCCATGATGTTGACCATTGCATCTTCTCCCTTGTTATGCCAGAATTAATAGATCTCCCCTAAATACCATTCATCACTATTTGAAACTACAGGTCATAATGGTAATGCTTGAAGTTGCATCTTCACTACTTCTTAAGAAAATTCCACAAATAAACCAAATTTCATTTCCACAATCACTATGGTTAGGATTGATTTCTCCTGGATGGCTTGAAGGTGGTCTCATGATAGCATGAGGTGTTGTCCTTGTTCTAGTGCTTATGGATCTACTACCTCTACTTAGGATGAATGTCTTGTAGCAGAAGTTTCTTAATGGATGCTAAAAGATTAAGGCTCTTGCTCTACATGTTCTGCTTGTGGTCCTTTCTTTCTATTTTAACCTCTCCCTTGGCCTCGTGGTCTTTTTCTTGTAGGTTGTGAGGATCCTCTTATTGCTCCTCTTTTTGGGGCCATCCACAATCATCAAGAAATTAGGAATGATTAAAATGTTTTTTTCAATATTTGATAACTCCTTTTCTTTTTCATACCTTTAATTAGATCAAGTTCTTAGTTTATTATGATTGCAGAGTTAGAAAAATTTTCAAAAAGAAACCCCATAGGTGTTAATTTTCTTATAACCCTTTGTAGTTATCCATTTTGGTTTTATTTATGGCTCATAATAGTTGGTATGATTCCTTAAGAGGAATATTTAGGTATTTTTGGTGTTAATGTGATTCATTTTTATTAAAAAATTTCAATTTTTCCTTCAAGTTTTCCTTCATACTTACCCTTGTGATACCTTCCAAGCTTATAAAATTATAACTTTGATTTTAGCAATATCACATCAAGCAACACCCCCGCCCCACACCCCATCGAGAACCCCCCCAGCCTAATGCCCACGACTAAGTTGAGAACTCTAGGTTCAACAAGGTTCAAGAATCATGAAAATCAAAGCTACAAGAATGGACTTATTAGTGTTGGAAGTTGGGAGGCTAGAGCTTTGATTTTAGAAGAAAAAATGGCAAAAACTCCCTTGGTTCAAAAGTGAAAAATCACAAAATTTCACTAAGTCACCACATATCTACAGTTTTTGTGGCTACGATATTGGAGATTTGATATCAAAGATCTAATATCAAAGGTGAAATTTTTAAAATTTTTGTTAAGATCTAATGAACAAAAATGAGTCATTTTGAATCTATGGAAGGTATGGAACATGTTTAGAGGATTTGGGATTATCAATGATGCATATTTTTTGAAAATTTGGCATAGAAAGTTCATCAAGAAGGAATCTTGGGTTATGAAAGTTCATTAGTTGTTGATAAGATTGATGAGATGGGTAATGAATTCTGGTTATATGAATGGGTGTATTGAATTTTTAAAGGAAGTTTTTATTGATATTTATTATTGTTGGAAGGCTAAAGATGATGTGGAATTGCTTGCCAAGTATAAGATACAACAGTTATAAAAGTGCATCCTCCCCAAAGTAGGCTCTAGCCCTTAATGCCCTTGTATAACTACACCAAAAAGTGCCCTTAAGCACATAATAAGTCAAATGTAATGCATACCTATTTAGCAAAACACACATGTTAGTATTACCAAATAGGGGAAATCACACTATGTTACACAAAACCACAAGTTATGATTATTCATACAATGAGATGAGTCAACTTAAAAGGGATTACAAAAATTGCAACATGAGTATCTTACCACAGGCATAATGAATTATTGTGTTTTATTAGTGGTTAAAGTAATCATTAGCCTTTTTGTCTCCTCTCTTGATATTACAACTGTAAGACTACCACTATTGCAAGAAGTATTACCACTTGGTGTAGTATCTAAGGAAGGAGTTTATTCATTTCACTTTTTATTATTTTTTAGATTCTTGAGAAGCCACCTACCTTCAAACATGGGTAACCTATCTTTCCAGTGTGACCTTTAGAAATTTATTTTATGCATGGACTTTATTTTTTATCTTTGTTAACCTTACCATAGGACTAAATTCGAGCATGGGTAACATGTCTTTCTAGTGACATGGTAAGGCAACACTTATTTTACTCATACTCCCATTTTTTGTTAGATCTACAAGGATATAATACAACCTAAACATCAAGAAAAAACTAACAAAAGTAATCCAAAAGAGTCCACAAATCCCCTTAATGTCACACCCTTTACATTCCTACTTGGTTCTTCACTTTTTGGTCCAGGAATAATGATCATAGGTTTATTCTTAGTTGTATGATGAAAAGAATATCATTATAGTCATGGTAAGAACCTATCACTAATGGAATGAATGAATGAATGTTCTGGTCTCACTATTCAAATAATCAATTCCTTATGACTTGATAACATAGAGAAATCTTCAACTTATTGGACTAAATTTTGCCTTATTCTTAATGTGTTTTATTAACGATCAAAATTATTTACAAAGGTCATGAAAACAAAGTATGAAAAGGATGGAAATGATAATAGAAATGAAAAAAAGATGTAAATAATGAAAAATGTTAAAAGAATGAGAAAATATCAAAGAATGTGAAAAAATGAAAAGAAAATAAAAAATCAAATGAAGTACCTATAGTTCTAGATTGATAGTCCCACAACTATCATTAGGATCAATTAAATGAAAGATAGAACAAGTAGAAGATTGTGGGGTAGATTTGGTAGATTCCTTGGAATATTCATAATAGAATTTGACTTGTTGGATACTGGAAAGAATGAGCTTATGTGGACAATATGGATAGTAGATATGTAAGGCATTAGATGGATAAATGGCTTGAACAATGTATGGTCCCTCCCAAAGTGTCTAAAATTTAGCTTTTTGAAGTAAATGATTAGGATTATAGTAAAGGACCTTATCACCCAATTGTATAGTTACTTACCTTATCTATGTTTCATGCCTAAGTTTGGAGTAATGTTTGTAGACTTCATTACTCATGAGTGCTACAAGCATATTCTCATCTAAAAGGTTCAAATTCATGAGACATTCTCATTGGGCTAAGCTCAAGTCAAGGTCAAGTTCACTAGTAATAGCTAGAGTGTGGAGCTTTGCTTGGATTAGGAGCATTAGCAACTTGTTGTAAACTAACTCATACAATGAATACCCTATAGGTAGTCTCCAAGATTTCCTATAGACCCATAGAGCATCATTCAATTTAGTGCTCTAGTCCTTTCTAAACATTCTAACCATCCTAGTGAGTATCCTAGGAATTTCCTAGTTAGTAACTTCGACTTGACCATTTGCTTGGGGATGACATGGTGTTCTAAGCTTATGGTTCAACCTAAGTTTTTGCATGATATTTTTGAATGTAGCACTAGTGAAGTGAGTCTTATTATTTGATATGAGCATTCATAGTACTTCAAACCCATTCACCACATGCTATTGGAAAAATTTGGCAGCTAACTTTGCTATATAGTCTTTAACTATTGCTACCTCTACCCACTTCATATAGTAATCCATAATCACAATTATGTATCCTTTTTTATTCAACATTAGTGTTATGGGCCCCATAAAATCAATTCCCCATATGTCAAAAGGACAAGTTCCTATATCCATTGTTGTGGCTCTTCATATCTAGCTATAATTCTTCCATCTTTTTAGCATCGCTTACAAGATTGTGTAAAATTGTGGGCATCTCTAAATAATTTAGGCCAAACATAGCCTACCATCATTAGTTTAAGTGTTTTTCTACACCCTGCATAGTGGCCACCACATGGGCCTTCATGGGCATCCTATAAGACTCTCTATTGGTCCTCTTCTAGCACACACCATCTGACGAGCCCATCTACATAGCTCTTCTATAGATTGCCATTGATCTCCATATATATATTTGCTCTATGAAGGAATTGTTCTCATTTTTTATTACTCCATTCAGCAATAAGCTCTTATTTTGATAGATATGCTGGATATTCTATGATCCATGGCTTCCCTGTTGAACTTAAAGCCTTCACTATTTTAGTAAATAAGTTCTCATTGAGGCACTGGTCAAATAAAGGCTTTGCTTAATCTTTGGAATCCCATTTTAACCTTGATAGATGATCTGTGATCACATTTTCTATTCCCTTCTTATCGATCATCATGATGTCAAATTCTTATAAGATAACGAGTCATCTAATCACTCTAGGACTAACCACTGGTTTATTCATGAAAAATTGGATGGCACTATGATTGGTATTGACATAGATCTGATACCCAAGCACATAAGGTCTAATCTTTTCAAGAGCATACATCACATCCATCAGCTCCTTTTCTATTGTGGTGTAATTTATTTGTGCTTTGGAGATGCTCCTACTGGCACAGTGTATATAGTAAGGCCTCTTCTAATCATCTAATTGTGTCAATAATACACTAAGCACATAGTTGGAAACATTAGTCATGATATGAAAAGGCCTTAACCAATCTGAGCTTGAAGGATTGGTGTATCAAAATATTTCTTCTTAAGAGCTTCAAATGCCTTTTCACATGACTCTATCCATTCGAAGGATGCATCCTTCTTAGTGAGTTCCACAAGTAATTTTGCTATCTTTGAAAAATTTTCTGAATCTTCTATAATATCCCATGTGACCTAAGAATGATTTTAATTCTTTTACTATTTGTAGCCTCTAAGTGATATTCTATATGAATCTAATATTTTCAAGATCTAGCTCTATGCCTTTCTAGGAAATTTTATGTCTCAACACTATACCATCCTAGACCATGAGATGGATTTTTTGCCATTTGAGCTTAACATTGGTTTCTACATCTTTTAAGCACCTACTCTAAATGATCCTAGGCTTGCTTGAAATCTAGGCCATATGTTGAAAAATCACCCATAAACACCTTGATGCCATTGCTAATCTATTTTTGGAAGATCCTTAGTACCAATCTTTGGAAGGTAGCTAATGCATTATAAAGACCAAAGGACATCTACTAGTATGCTAACATTCCTCATGGACTAGTGAACATTGTTCTCTCTTGGTCTTAAGGTGAAAAGAAGATCTAATTATATCTGCTATATCCATCTCGAAAACTATAGTACTCATTTCCTACAATGGTATCTAAGATTTAATCAACAAATGGGAGAGGAAAGTGATCCTTCAATGTAGGATCATTCAACATTCAAAAGTTAATGCAGACTTGCCATTTGCCCCCCTTCTTTGGAATAATCACTAAGGGACTAATCCACTCAATATCCACAATAGGATAGATGAATCATACCTTTAGCAATTTCTCTAGCTCTTACTTGACTACTTCTTTTAGTTTCAAATTGAGCCTTCATTGGGTTTGATGTTGTGGTTTGACTATAGGATTAGTATATATGTAGTGTTGACAAATTCACATATCACTTCTAGTGATCTCATCATAAGACCATACAAAGGCTATGGATCATTCATTTATCACTTTCAACAATTTCCTATTTTGTTCTTCTATTAAAGTGGCATTGATTATTACTAGCTTCTTGTTGTTTAAAAATGCATATTCCAAAGTGGTCGATAGGGCCTTTGGTTCTAATGATTTTGGTTCCATAGTATCTGGGATCTCCAGTCATCCCTAGTCTGTCTCTTCTTCTTAATTTATTCATGGGTAGAAGGTTGTTTCCTTTAATTATTCAAACTTATCAATCCCTTCAACGTAGGCACTAACAATTTCTTCTACTAGTTCCATGTATTTATTAGATTCAATCTTTTCATTTGTGATCAGCCACTGGGTGCCTTCTTGTTGTGTGGCAACCACATACAAAAATCTCTACATACATATTTCTTCTACACATTTTTTGCATGCTTTGGTATCTTCTTGTCTAATATCCCATATTATTTATAGGTAATTACATCCAATGTCACTATATGCGATACATGGAACTCTCCATATTTGTATAATATCGACTTTGTCCTCCTTGGAAATTTCCAAGGATAAGTCCTAAACTCCAAGCGTAGTGTCAATATTACTAAGCCAAGCTTTTTCCATAATAATTGAAAATTCCCCCTTATTTTTCCCCACATGAATGACTAGAAAATTTTTAGGATAATACCAGCCACTGATGGTTATAATCACATCATCCACCTATCCTAGTGGAACTATGATTAACTGATCTAGAAGCTCTAACTAGATGTTTCTCTTATTTAGTGGTGATAGATTCTAGGCCTGAAACATGTCTTGTGAGATTAGGTTCACTCCTAACCTATAATTAAAACATCACTAAAATTTCATGTTGCAACCTTCATTTTCTAACTTAGGGTGATGACTTATTGTAAATGTGAGATATGTAGTTCATGAGCTACAATCTTGCATACTTTAGCTTTTTGAAGTTAAAAAATGCTTCAAAAGTTGTTATTTCCTTATTTTCAATCTAGAAATAGGTACATATTTAGGCTTGGGAAGGCTGAAAATGCCTTTGGAATCACAAAAATAATTAACATTTTAATGGTTTTCTATAGGAGTATAGCCCCAACAATGCTGGAGCCACCTACAATAGTCACTGGAACTACACCAACCACAATAGCTACCTTTAGTGTTATTATCACTATAACCTAACAAAAGTGTAACATTGGGATTGTTGGAATTTCCAATTTCCAACAACACCCAATGTAGTCATTCCAAGACAATAATAGACAGCATAGACAACATGCACCACTATGCATAGCACTTTCTGACAGATTCCACCATTTATGTAGTTTCTGTTCACCCTTCTAGATCCCAACCCTTGTCCCATTTTCTAGCACCTCCAATGTAGTCATAGAAGCCTATTTACTATTTCTAGTAAGTAAATGGGCTTTGTGGGTGTAGTCCATTCCAAACTTACCATAAATGGTAACTACACTGGTAGTTGTTCACTGACTACGATAAGAGTAGTCAGTGGGCTACACTAAGAGTAGTTAACGAACTACACTAGGAGTAGTCAATGGACTACATAGAGCGAACTACACTAGGAGTAGTCAATGAACTATGCTAAGCAAACTACACTAATAGAAATAACCAGTATACATTCACAAGCAATGGTAATCTATCAATAATCAATGGTAGTTAAAGATAGGCCTAAAAACAATAACCCTAACCCTATAAAAATCCAACGTTGATACCATAGAATGGTTCGGAATTTTGGAATTTTGAAATCTATACTTTGGAATTTTTGCATTCCATACAGCAATTCTAAGCACTTTGGCATTTCAAAAACCATCTAGCAGCAACACCATTTTCCATTCCCATCCATCACAACCCATTGTGGCCATTACAACCTCACCCAGTAGTGCCATTTGGTAGCAGAAACTAGGACTATGCTAAGCATAAAGGCTCTCATGTGGTTTCCATTATTCCAAATGTGCCATACCAATCCCACTCCCATTTCACAAACTTGGTGGAAACTAAAGAAAATTTGTAGAAAATTGAAGCTAGGAAGAAACTAGATTATGGAGGCAACCTTCTCCAACGGACTTCAAGCTTTGACTAACAACTTCTTGTGCCCTTGCTACAAACTTTTACTTCATGAATCCAATTTTTTTATATTTTTATATATAAATTTGGTTATTCATGCTATGAAATTTTTGGTTCTGTTTCATTTCTGCATCTATTTCTATAATGGCAATTCCATTCCCATTCTCATTTAACTAGGTCCCTCTACATTTTCATTTTTGTTCCTATTTTCATTTTTGATTTTGCATATGAACTCGTTTACATTTCCACAACCATTTTCTTTTACATCTTCCAAGTCCTTGGATGATTGGCAAGATCGTCTAAGGTACCCTAAGTCCTATTTTTTGAAGGCCCTTAGGATTGGGAATTGAGGCTACTGTGCTGAATCTCGAATCCCAAGAGCCTCTAGTTTTTCTATAACTAGAAAAATAGGTCACTAGAAAATTGAAAGATTTGGCACAATATCCTCAATCCTAAAGCCTAAGGGCCTCAAAAAAAATGGAACTCAAGGTGCTCCCAATTACCCAAGGACTTAGAAAATGTAAAATAAAATGGCTATGGAAATGTAAATGAGTTCGTATGCAAATTCAAAAATGAAAATGGGAACAAAAAAAAATGTAGATGGATCTAGCTAAATAAGAATGGGAATAGAATTGTCGTCACAAAAATAGATGCAAAAATGAAATATAAACAAATATTGCACACCATGAATAGCCAAATTTATATATAAAAATATAAAATAATTGGATTCACAAAGTACAAGTTTGTGCCAAAGGCACAAGAAGTTGTTGGCTAAAGCTTGAAGCCTGTTGGAGAAGGCTACCTCTATGATATGGTTTCTTCCTAGCTTTGATTTTTTGCAACTTTCGTTTTCACCAAGTTTGCGAAATGGAAATGGGATTGGTATTACACATTTAGTACAATGGAAACCATGTGAGAGTCTTTATGCTCAGTGTAGTCCTAGTTTCTACTACCAAACAACATTACTAAGTGAGGTCGTAATGGCTACAATGGGTTGTGATTGATGGGAATTGTTGCAACTAAAACTTAAAATCATTAAAAAAACAAAGAATCCTCATTGCAGTAATTCCCCAACCCTGAGACCCTAGGGCCGCCATGAGAAAAATGGGATTTGAGGTACCCTCACTAGTCTAGCAAATCAACTAGGGACTTATGAAATGCAAAACATTGAAATACAAATAGATCCGAATAATGCATAGAAAATAAATTTATTTTTGAACACAAAACTTAAAACTTAAAACTTCATTGAGAAAGAATAAAAAATAAGTTAGAGAAATGTGTACAAATGATGCCTAGATGAGCAAAAAGAGGGTTTACTTATGCAATGGTTCAAAGCCAATTGAAGCTAATGTGATTTGCTCCATAATTTAGGTGTTAAACCACTCCTAATGCTATTGAACCTTCCTTCACTACTACAACCTTAAATTTGCAAGTTGGGTCACTACTGGGATGAAAAAATGAAAATTTTGGACACTAGATTACCCCACACTAGGTTTTGAAAATCCTAGAGGTATAGTGTTGACATCCAAAATCCACAAATCAAGGCTACAATGCTTCCCCACTGAGTTCAAGAGAATAAAAGTCTAGGAACTTGAAAGAGCTCTTGAGCGCTTAAAAATTCCCCAAGTATGGAATTATGAAAAAAATGGATGAACCTTTTTTGAGAATTTTCTTAAAAATGTAAAATGTTGAATCTTGTCAAAAAAATGTTGAACCTTGAGAAAATTTTTGAAACCAGTAAATGGTGTTTGAGGTTGATTTTTATAAGTTCTTTGGGCCATGAATGGAGCTAAAAAATAGCTATAAATTGGCTACCAGGTTTATGTAAATTGGCTATCAAATTCGGGTGAGATGGATGCCCAAATTTGGAAAGTTACTATACATAGTAAGTGCCTCCCCCATGGTCATTCCATTTACTATAAATAGTAACCAAGGCACACCTTCAATGTTGAAGATGAATCTTCTATGTTGAGCTCTCCACCATGCTTGCTAAAGTAGTTGGTCAATGTTGAAGTGCATGAAGTGATGAATTTTTGCTTTTATGGCATCCACACTAAGGGGATTGAATTTTCCACACTGGGAATGAAGCCTCCACATTGAGGAAAAACTTCCATGCTAAGGAGGAAAAGTTTCCAAGTTGTGCATGTGGTCTCCATGTTGAGGAAAAAAAGTTTTCAAAACCCCCACCCTTTCATGCTAGGAGTAGGTGAGATCTACGCCCCCCCTCCCTGCATGTGTTTCCAACATAGAAAAATGTATACACCCATTAAATTTCCCTTTTGGCATTTCAAAAAGCATTTTTGACCCCTCCAAGCCCAACTATAAACACTATGTGACTTTTTTCACTTGGGGAATGAGGCTTTAACCACTTATGAGGCATTTTTAGCCCCAAAATTATAATGTGAAATTTCCCACTATGGGTTGTAATTTTCACATTTACAATGAAGTTTAGCCTCAAGTTTCATGGGGCGAAAGCTACATGATAAAGATTGGCTATAACATGAAAATTTTTATGGTGTTTCAATGACCCTTATTTGTTGGCACCTAGAGGATTAACTTAAAAGGCACCGACAAAGAATACAAAACACCACTGCATATTATAACACTATAATGCATGTAGGTCATATGAGAATCAGGCTATCCAAATAACCAAGGTTGCTAGTATAAGGCCTTGGTAGATCATGGTACCAGTTTAGGGCCCTAGTAGGCCATGTTACCAATTTAAGATCATAGTAGACCATTGAAAGTAGGCTCACTTCTCTATGATCTACCAACTACATTTAGTATGACTTTAGATAGGAATGATTAACCAAATTATCCAGCTCATTCCCATCCATGTCAGCTATTTTAAATGCTTCATTCCCATGGGCTCTAGTGATAAGTGATGAGCAACAAGGTACCCCGATGCTCAACCATATGAATCACAAGTGTTCACACATGATCTGGTCGAATTCCATGGATGGGACTAGTTGTGGTATCTAGATCATTATGCACTAATCGTAGCTTTTTGTCTTCCCACTTGGACTAGTGGTAGCTTCGTCACATATGATTTAGTCCAGAGTGAGGCATATGATTTTTATTATTTTATATTTTATTTTTATATAATTAACAATAGGTTGAAACTCTATAATCAATTCAAATGATCTAATTGCTAATAAATAATCAACTACCCTAACACAAGCACCCATCACAGTTTCCTGGACACATCCTAAACACATATGATGTTGCTGGGCTACCAAACGTTAAACGTTGCTGGGTTATCAAGTACTATGTGTATGCTCAAAGTGGTCATGCTTGTGTTCATTAACAACTAAAAATTAATTGCTAAATTGAATTATAGTATATTAAAGTGCATTAAAAGAAACATTAATCTATTCTCAATGTTGTAAGAATTATCAAAAGAATTCATTTTTATTCCCATCACATTGTTGTGCTCAAGTACATCAATGTTCGAACAAAGAACTGTACACACTTAGACTCCTTCTGCGGGCACTCAGAAAATATTCTAACTCTAGAGAGAATAAACTGCAAGAGCTTTACTACTTTGACTAAAAACTATTAAAAACTCATGCCAAATTGGGAGCCCAAGAACTATATTTATAGGCTAGCATATACCACCGAACATCGCATTTGGATCCCAACGTCAGATACCCAACATCGAGGCCCCGACATCAAAGTAGATGAAACAATGTGATTCATCATACCTCCATGACTAAATGAAAACTCGTCCTTGAGTAAAGAAGAGGAGGAACAAGTTCTTTACAAAATATTGGGTAGGTATGGGATTATTGACTAACATACAAATTAACTCAAATGGAATAATAGACTCTAAGTGCCCAAGTGTATAGAGATGCAATTTTTACAAAATTGGGTATCCATGATAAGATAAGGAAACACCCTAGATAACACTGACATCCATCACCTCTTAACAGTAAAAGAATGAGAGAGAAGATCAAACATTCATGAACAGTCCTCATTGTGTGGTACTACTGCATCATCCTTGGTGAAGATAGTCCATGCTTTCCACTATAATCAAAACAGAATCATGAATTAGTATGCAATGTGTAACACATAGTAATTAAATGTCTTGCCTCATCAATGGTTACACTCGGCTAGGATGTGATTGTGGTAGATTAATTTGTTGAGTAGCATTAGTGAGAAGGCTGACAAATACGATAAAATAGATAAGCCATCCATTGAATTCAAAAATGTCCAACACAAGAAAATATTTAAAGAGGGTGTAAGAATTCACAACAATAAAAGGAAATTTCACTGAAAAATGTTGTGAAGATGTGCACAATTGGATGTCATTAATGGGATAAACAAAAAGAATTTGAATGTAAGAGTGTCTAAGGGTAAAGAGCTTAACTAATCCAACCAAAAGATATGCAAGTGGGTACTCCCCAAAGCATGCATACGCTTTTTATGCCCTTACATAAATTCAAACCAAAGAGTCCATGGGCTTCGTGGATGATTAATAGTTACAGAAGGTTAAGTACAAAAACCCGAAAGAAACTAACTAAGAATTTCAACACATCAAATTAGGACATCGAACAAGAACATGAAACCAATAGTGAGGTCAGACATGGAAAGCATAGATGGATGAGAGAGAGTGGAATAAAGTCTTTAATTAAAGTCACATGAAGTCCCTTGTGGATTTTATGGTTAAATGACTTTCATAAGATCCATCATTATCCCAGACCAAAACCAACCCCATTCAGTGACTTCACATCATCATTCTAAGACCAATCCATACCCTGAGACACAAGAGTGCTCCCACAGAACAACCACCATTCCTTATTAAAAAAGAAAATAGAAGGAGAAAGTGAGGAAGGGCCTTAGTTAGAAGGGACCTTCAAGCATGGGTAACATGTCTTTCTAGTTCCATAACCAATGCTTATAGTCCATTTATTTTGTCTAAGGGTTGTGCTTCGAATTCCCATTACTTTTATTTTTATTTTTATTTTGAAATGGAAACCACATCATGCAAAGACATATGCATTTATTTTATCTAAGGGGTGTGCTTTGAATTCCCATTGTTTCTCTTTTTTTTTAACTAAGAACCACACCCATGCAAAGACATATTCAACTTCCTTTTATTGGTCAACACAAAATGGTAAGAAATCCATGAAAACACACATGCACCTAGGCAAACAGAAAGGCACAAAGAATACCAAATCCCCTTGAAGTCACATCTTGTTCAAACCTTTGAATACTTTTCAATTCCAAAAACTACCAAAGTCACAAATTTGTTAAAGTTTTTTTAATGAAAAAGGGATTACATGTTTCCAAAACAAGGAAAACCATAAAGTTTGTGGATGGGTGGATGTTGTGGACTCATTGCTTGTTGCATGAAAAAGAAACCATGTACTAATCATTTGTAATGAAATTCAAAGCCAAAATCTAGACACGAATAATCAAATAAAAAATAGTACATACCACCATCAAGCAATGCATTACCATTATACCTGACACTTATTAACAAAAAGTTAGAAAATCCCACCAAAATAAAATAAAATAAAATATAAAATAAAGTGTAAAATATTTAAGAAATAGAAAATATACTAACGATGATGTAAAACAAAAATTAGAAAATATTAATAACATAAAAATAAGAAGATGTAACATAAAGAATGTGTAAAAAAAAAGTTGTAAAATAAAAAGATGAAAAACACTTAAGAATCCTAGAGATTAGAATGGGGGGTAACCCCCACTACTAAACATTTGGCCATGACAAGGATTAATAAGTGGATAAATAGTATTCATGCATGTATGAAACATTGGTAACCATTCATGCCTCAACCACTGGGTGTCTATTTATGGTGTGGTGGCTAGGTAGAAAAATTGTTGATCACACACTTGATGGTTAAATGTATGGTGGGTCAGGGTATGATGTGTGTTAACATTATGGATGTTTGGTCCATGATTGCACCCTTGATCATGATATGGTATGCATGGATTTATTTGTCTCCCCACACTATTAGATTCATTGTTTGGATTTTGGATTGGAGTACTGATGGATGATGGTCCTTGTGTACGGTCAAAGGACATTGGTTGAGACAAAGGAAGGTGGTGCACTAGATTGACCTTATGTTGGCTCAGATGATACGATGGGTCCATGTGTGGTTTGCTTTGACTTATGGCCTTTCTTCTAGAAGGGACATTTCCTACGTTCTAGTTGAGACCCATTGGTGTCAACATGTCTATGCACCTGCACAGCACAAGCAGCATTCATTTGTTGATATTCTGGTGTTCAACCTTCCTGAGTTGCTGGCGATGGCATATAAGTAGGTGGATTATGAGAATTTTGAGGGTAGGCTAGATGGTAAGAGGTGCTAGGTGGTGATCCTTTAGGGGATGTCATGGATTAATGGTACTCAAGAGAGTGGTAGTGGTGAGTGGAAGTAGAGGATGTAGAACTAGTTGGAGAAATAATATGTTGAACATAATATCCTTGTGGTTTAAGTGGATATGGCTGATTTGGTGGTGGCCTTCCCCACAACTATGGTTTTTTCCACTAAGGTTGATGACCATGTTGAGGCTAGTAATGGATCTCCCTAGGATGGTATGATTGATTGTGGGACTATCTATAATTACGTTGTGGAAGAGGAATTCTCCCAAGCATGTGCTTTTGCACAAACTTCAAATTTAAGGCACCTACCCAATACTCTTGTAGATGCAACAAGACTAGGCAATGGGCCTTCAGATGGTCATATATATAGATATTGCATCCATTATCTTTGTTTGTGGTTGACTCTATAGCCTTACTTTCTTTAGCCATCTTTCTCATTTACCGAAAAGTGTTTGTAGTTGTTTCTTAGTTTTATATCCTCTGTTTAGTATGATCACCTACTTATTTTGCATGATCCTCTCCTCAACTGTATCAATGAGAGTTATAAAATTTTCATATATTTATTTGGACATCCTATTAAGCTTTGCTTCAAGTTCATCAATAGACTCCGATATCGGCAAGGTTTATTGTTGAATAACCTTATTGAGAGTAGTTTTGTTCTTCTTATCATAGATCTAGACCTCCTTTTATTGAAGAGTTGAGTCCCATTGATATTTCTTGACATTCTCCCCTTTGCGTATCTCTCCTTCTTCTTTTGCCACATGCTCTATTAGCTCTCAAATTTGATGGGCTTAGAGCTTATATAATTTCCCTGGGGCATACATCCCAAGGGTCTCCCTTATTTCATTACAAAGTCCATCTATGATGTTGAAAAGTTACCTCTCCTCAAAGAAACCATGGCCTGGGCATCTATTCAGTAAGGCATAATATCTATCTAAGGCCATGTCCAAGGGATCATGTTGTTCTTACTTCCACTCTTGGATCTATCTCCTCAAATTGGACACTCTCGCATAGGCTTGGTATTTCTCGTTGAATAGATCTAGCATTGTGGACCATCGTTGGATTGAATTTGGTCTCAATGATCTATACCACACTTCAGCTCTATAAATTAGTGTCCTAGGAAAGAGCTTAAGCTTTCTCCACCCACTTTCTATGGTGTAGAAACACAAGCATCATGCAAGGCTTGTAAATGATGTTACGGATCTAAATCATAGCCTCCTGCAAATTTAGGAATATTATTCATGTCAAGCTTAGGTAGGAAACTCTTTTTGCAATGCCTACGAGATATCTTTACTGCCTCTATGATTTGCAGTAGGCTCTTAGTGGCCAACAAGGATTTGTCATCATCAAACAACTTGTGAGAAAAATTTCTATCTCTATTTGTTTGATCATGATGATTCTATTTATGTCTGTAATGATGTCTTTGACTTTTTCCATGGGTTCAATTCTGATTTTTAGTCCAACCCTTTAGTGGAGCTCTATCTCTATAGCTACATTCATCTTTGTCAGAACTAGATGTTGAAGGGACAGAGGAAGATGAGGAACTGGAATAATTGTCATGGCTTTTGTGGTGTTCTTCGAGGTCCCTTGATTTATCATTTTTTGGTTTTGAGAAGGTCTTAGGCCTGGAGGCCTTCCCTAGTTTAGGACCTACATCATCTCCTTCAAGATTTTCTGCCTTAGGTGAAGGTAGTCTTTGAGTGTTGTCAAGGTAGTCATGATCATAAGAAACCCCTGCATAAGGTTGGTCACTTCAATTTTCTTCATCGTATATCTCATTATTTCTCTAATGAATTTGTTCGCTATATAGTGCATAGTCACTTCCACGTGAGAGAGAAATTGTTCTTGGTTTATTATGTGTGTGAGCTAAGAGTTTCTGAAAGATATATCATTAATTCCTTTACAATGATCATGTATAATATAACTAATCTAGATAACTAGCACCATGCTCGACAATGGTGCTAATGATGAGCTACAATATATTCTTACACTCAACCATACAAATCACAAGCATTCACGCATAATCCAATCAAATTCCATGGATGGGACTAGTTGTGGTATCTAGATTGTTATGATCTGATCGCAGTTCATTATCCTCCCACTTGGACTAGTGGTAGCTTTGTCATGTATGGTTTAGTCCAGAGTGAGGCATATGATTTTTATTATTTTATACTTTATTATTCTATGATTACCAATCAGTTGAAACTTAATTTATAATCAATTCAAGTATTCTAATTGCTAATTAATAATCAACTACCCTAACACAAATAACTATCCCACTTTCCTAGTCACATCTTGAACACATATGGTGCTACTGGGCTACCAAACATTAAGCGTTGCTCGGTTACCAAGTACCTTATGTATGCTCAAAGTGGTTATGCTTGTGTTCATTAACAACTGGAAATTAATTACTCAATTAAATTACAATAAAGTAAAGTACATGAAAGTAAAGTGTATTAAAATAAACATTAATCTATTCTCAGTGTTGCAAGGATTGTCAAAAGATTTTATTTTTATTCCCATCACACTATTGTGCTCAGGTACATCAGTGTTTGAATAAACAACCGTACACACTTAGACTTCTTCTGTGGGCACCTAGAAAATATTATAACTCTAGAGAGAATAAACTACAAGAGCTTTGCTACTTTGACTAAAAACTATCAAAAAATCTTGCCAAATCAGGAGCCCAAGTGCTATATTTATAGGCCAACATATACCCCTTAATGTCAGATACTCGACATCGCATCTAAACCCTAACGTTGAATACCTGGCATTGAGGCTCCAACGTTGGATACCCGATGTCAAAGTAGATGAAACAATATGATTCATTGATAAGGAAGAGCCCTTCCCAATTAGCTAAGAATTTATCTGCATGCTAATGAATGACCTTGAAGACTAGGTTCCCCTCCTTGATCTTAGGCATGATCAAGTCATGGTGATGTTGTCACTTCTTTCTTACTTGATAGTAATCAATGTGACCAAGTGCTTGCATACACCACTCCTCCACCAAATCTAGGACTACTATCTACAATTCCTTATTCTACTCATCATTAATGAAGTCAATTAAGGCTACTCAGAGTAATGGCACCTACAATTCAATAGGTAAAACAACTTCAGAACCATAAACAAGGCTATAAGGAGTCATGTCGATTGTTGTGCGATAGGTTGTTCTGTATGCCCATAGTGCATGGACAAGCTACTTATGCCACTTTTTCTTACTATTGTTGAGCATCTTCTTGAGCAAGTTGATGATGGACTTGTTGCTTGCTTTTGCTTATCCATTAACTTGAGGGTAGTAAGGTGATGAGAAAGAATTCTTAATGCCTAGTTTATGACAAAAATCCTTAGTTTCTTTGCTACTAAATTGAGGTCCATTATCCATAACTATGATCATGGATATGTCAAAACAAGCTACAATGTTATCTAGGATAAATTTTCAAACTTCTTTGTTATGGTCTTCCTTAGGGAAAT
This sequence comes from Gnetum montanum, assembly GCA_015680685.1. Classification (NCBI taxonomy): domain Eukaryota; kingdom Viridiplantae; phylum Streptophyta; class Gnetopsida; order Gnetales; family Gnetaceae; genus Gnetum; species Gnetum montanum. The sequence goes on along the minus strand of MNCI01036344.1, from coordinate 703,506 downwards.
AGCCTCAACCCACTTGGTAAAGTATTCAGTTGCAGTGATGATGAAGCTATTTCCTACAAAAGACTTAGGTGTTATAGGTCCAATGATATCCAAACCCCATCGTTGAAATAGCCATGTTATCTGGGTTGTATGTAACTCAATTGGTGATACATATCAAGTTTCCATATCTTTGGCATGTGTCACATCACTTAACTTTTTACAGGAAGTCATTTTTCATATGGGGTAAATAGTAGCCTAACCGTCTAATCTTATCAGCCATGACTATAGGTCCTATATGTCCTCCACAAACACCCTCATGAACCTTCTCTAGGATTGTTCTAGCTTCAGTTTTACCTAATCACATTAGGAGTATGTCATCATAGGATCATCAAAATAATGTATTATCACCTATGATGACATACTAATTCAATCACTTGTGTATGGCATCCTTTTGAGTAGTAGTCAAGCCTTGTGAGGATTCACCATGCATAAGGTAAAATTTGATATTGCTGTACCACTCCTTGGGAGCAACAATATGAATGAGGGCCACAAAGGTATCCTTAGTGTTTTATGTGATGGAAGTAGCATATTCCACAATTAAGATGAGTAATTTTCTAAACACATCTAGCATCACACTAAGGGTTAGTGTTGCAATTGCATCAACTATAGCATTTTCATTTCGAGGTATGTGTTGGATATCAATGTCTGTGAATTATTGTAATAACTACTTCCCTAGGTCACAATAAGGTTGTAAATGCTTAGCTTTCCATGCATAGACTTTAGTTAATTGGTTAATCATGAGTTGTGAATCACCTTTGATGGCTAGGCATCTAATTCCTAGGTCACAAGCTACCATTATCCCTCTTATTAAACCCTCATATTCCACTATGTTGTTGGTACATGGGAATCCAAATGATAGGAAAATGGTTAGATCTCACTAGATGAGAATGTAATGATGGCAATAGCACTAGCCCCATGGGCAGTTGAAGCTCCATCAAAGTTCATGACTACCTCATAACCCTTGGGTACTTGGCTAACTATGTTAGTTTGTTCATCATGGAACTCAAGATCTATGGCTACTAGGTCATCAATAGGTGAAACTATAAGTTGTACAGCTATAACTTGACCTTCTATTGAGGATTTAGAGACATAATGAAGGTTGAACTCCATGGTTATGGCTTTCCAGTGGGCTATATAGCTACTTTGATAGATGTTGGTCATTATGGCTCTGAGTATGTTGTCCTTGCAAATTACATTGACTTGGCTTCTAAAGAGGTAATGTCTTCATTTCTTCAAAGAGAAGACTAATGTTAGACAATACTTCTCCACTTTAGTGTATCAGGTCTTGTGGGTAACTAATGTGTGGCTAAGATAGTATACAAGCATGTCTGCTCTGTCATCATGTTTCTAACAAAGTAGAGAGAAAATGGATGTATTAGAGATGGTGAGATAAATGTAAAATGGTTTACCCTTTTGCAAAGGATAGACCATTGGTAGTTATGTCAACTCTTGCTTAAGGTTTTCAAAAGGCCTCTTAGCATTGAGCCATCCATTCATAGTAAACTCCTATCTTAAGTAAGTGTTGCATGGGTTGTAATTTATCTGTAAGCCTAGCAATAAACCTATCAAAAAACTATAATCTACCTTGTAATGTCATAAGCTCTTTAAGGTTGGTAGGTGCTGCTAATTTGGATATGGCCTTAACCTTATTAGGATCTACAAGTATCCCTACTTCATAGACTACAAAGCCAAGCATCTTACCGAACTTAACACCAAAAAAACACTTCTTAGGATTGAGCCTAAGCTCATATTTAAGGCATCATTTAAACATAAGATCTAGGTCATTAGCATGGTTATCGACTATCTCAGATTTCATAACTATGTCATCTACATAATCATTAAGCAAACCTAACATGTAATCGATGAAGATATAGGTCATGGCTCTCTAGTGTGTTGGTATGGCATTTTTAAGGCCAAAGGGCATCATGGTATAACAAAAAGTACCTCATGAGATCATAAAGGTCATGTTAAGTTGATGCTCTATTTTGATCCTAACTTAGTTATATCCGAGAATCCATCCATAAAGGACAATAAGGCATTTCTGGCTATAGTTTCGATAAGTTGATCAATACTAAGCAAGGGAAGTCATCCTTGATAGTTTCTTATTTAGGTCTCAAAAACCAATGCAAATATGGTTACTCCCATTTTTCTTAGGGACTACCACTATGTTGGATGCCCATTCTACATAATCGACAACCTTAATAAAACCTACTTTGTAGAGCTTTGAGATTTCATCACAAATTGTCAAGGCCAAATCAAGTCTAGTCTTGCACACTTTTTGCTTAACTGGTCTAATGCTAGGGTCCAGTATGATGTTGTGCTAGACCAGACATGGGTCTAGGCCCAGCATATCTTCATATGACTATGAAAATTTCCTAATGTTATTCTATAAGACTTTGGTGATGTCTTGGGCACATTGAGGCTCTAATGAGGAACTTAGTTTAAGGGTTTTCTCCTCACCTCTATGTGTTGTGACAAGAACCTCAACTAGAGAGTCTTTGATTATAGCTCCTGATTCCAAGTCAAAGGTTTTAACAAGGTTTTCAGGCCACTCTAGAGGTTTCTCTATTGAGACTCTGTGATCCACAAGACTCTTAGGCTCAAGATCTAGACAATCAAGGTCGATATAAAGTTTAATATCACCGTGAGGTCCATGTAGACATTGAAGCAAGACTCTTTGGCTTCTAGGAGTTCTATCTTGCCTTCAAAAGTGGAAAAGTAGTTTTTTCCATTTATTTCAATGCTAGGGAAGTTACTCCAACATGGAAGAAGCAAGAATCCTAGATCTAGGCCAGTTTGGGTCACAATTGACCATGCATGTTACTTCCCAAAGTTGCCATGGTCAAGGGCTATGGATCCATGTCAAAAGTTAGCAATTTTGGGCATCCCTAAGTGGTTTTTTGGCTTTCCCTCTTTTTCCATGTTGGGGATGGATAGATTAGCATGGAAAATAAGGGGTAACCATGTTTTGGCCATCTGGGATTAGTCTCGTAAAGTTTAAGGGCTCTAATGGCTACTGCCAGGGTTCTAGAGTGCATGAAAGGTTATTTAATGTTATGTTGAGGTGTTTTGAAGCTCCAAACAAGTCCTCCCTTGAGTTTCCATAATAGGCATACTATCCTTAGCATGCAAAAGTGGATTCCTAACTGAAATAACTATGCATCTTAGAACTAGAACAATTTTGATCTTAATCGATTGTGCATGTTAGCCACGAGGGTTACTAGGGTTGATCACCAAGGTTTCATGTCAAGTTTTAAAAATTTTGGGTATTTCTAAGCATTGTTTGGACTTCCCCATTTTTTACCACACTAGGACTAGGATGTTCAATGTGGAAAACTAGGAGAAATCATTCTTTTGGTAGTCTAACATCAGTTTCTTAAAGTTTAAAGGCTCCAAATGATGTCAATAGGGTCCTAGAGCACATCCAAGTTCAGTTAATGTTATTTTGAGGTAGTTATGGATCCCAAGTGAATCTATTCCTTAATTTTTACACTAATCAACATGGAGGGGGGAATTCCTAGTGTCGAGACACCATAAAATTCAGATCTAACCTAGTTTTAACTTCAATCAACCATGCATGTCAACCTTCAAGGCTACTAAAGTTGAAGACTAGGGTTTGGAATCAAAACTAGTCAATTTATAGGTTTTTCAAGTGGTTTTTTGAGTTTCTGCCTCTTTTTCCACGCTAGGAATAGCATGCCTAGCATGAAAATTTTTGGGAAAATAGATTTTTATAGTTTTACATCATTTTTTATCATGCATGTAGGTCCTTGAGGTTGCTAGTGATAATGATCAATGCTTGGTGTCAAAATTCTGCTATTTTGAAGGTTGATGAGAGGTTTTTTGGCTTTCCCTACTTTTTTCATATTGGGGCTTCCATGCTCAATGTGAAAAATTAGGGGAAAAGTTTTATGACCCTTTGTGATTACTTTTAGTCATGCATGAAGGCTTATAAGGTTGTTGGCATCAATTACTGATACTTGATGTTAAAATTTGGTTGTTTGAAGGGTAATTAGATAATTTTTAGGCTTTTCCACCTTTTTTCATGTTGGGGCTTCCATGCTCAATGTGGAAAATTGGGTGAAAAGCGTTTTGACCCTTTGTGATCACTTTCAATCATGCATGCAGCCTTCTAAGGTTGCTAGTGTCAATTACTGATACTTGATGTCAAAATTTGGTTGTTTCAAGGGTCATTAGGTAATGTTTGGCCTTCCCTCGATCTTTCCACACTAGGGCTTCCATGTTTAGTGTGAAAATTTTTGGAGAAAGCTTCTTGGCCATTTTTGATCATTCTAGCTATGCATGAGTGTCCACAGGGTTGCTGTCATTGGCCATAAGTGCCTAAGGTTAAGATCTAGTCATTTTCAAGGTTGTGAGGGGGTTTTCAGGCTACCACCCTTTCACCCATGGTGAGGGTGGAAGGCTCAGTGTGGAAGATTCTCCCTTAGTGAAGAAAGTAAGATCTAGACCAAATCAACAATCAATTAACCATGCATGTCAACCTCCAGGGTTACTGGTGTCGATGATCAATGTTGGGTTTCAAGATTTCATATATTTGAAGGCTTCTAAGTTTCTCATGCTATCTCCCCACTTTCTCCCACGCTGGGCATGGTGGACCCAACATGGATGAGATGGGAATGATAGTTTTGTACCATATTTGACCACTTTTGAAGCTTTTAGAACCTCTAAAGGGTTTCGACAAGGTCTAGGGATCACCAGGCATCAAGAAATGGTCATTAGGTCATCAATTTAGGCCAATTTTGGCTTTCCCCTATCTATCCACACTAACGGTGAGAGGCTTAACATGGAAGAAGCTTCACTTAGTGTGGAAAACATCAGTTTTGACAAGGTTTGGTAGGGTTCTAAGGCTACCGAAGATGCTTAGAGGGGTTCTAGGTCACATGGGGCTCATTTTGGGGTTAAACTTGTGCTAGATGGGTGTTGGTGAGTAATAGTGGATGTTATCCCTCTTCTTCCATGCTGGTCACTACTGTCCAAGCATGGAAATCCATGGTGTTTAGCCTTACTCATGTCTTACCCACTTTTGGAAACCCAAGGTTGAAAAAGGCAAGTTTGGGTTACCAAAAATAGAAAAATATTTGTAATTCTAATGAATTTATAAAATAATAGGCATGGTTTCATGTTGAGCATGGTATTCCTAACATTGATGCATGAGGTTAAGGTTGCCATAAGGTTTTAAGTGTCAAAATTGGTAAAAATCTCAATGTTGATGCAAGTTTTGATCAAGAGTGAAGGCACAGGGTGGGATCCACAATCCAAAAAAAATAAAATTTTAAAAAGTGAAGTTTTTTCCCACCTAAAACCAACATGAACTAGACTTTCCCCCCTTGTACTTTAGTGCACTTGTAGTTATGGTGCACTGAATTGACAGTTGGGGGTTTTAGGTTGTGTGTTTAGGTTTTAGATGTCATTTTATTATAGAATCACACAAGTTTTCATCAAAATTCTTATGGTAGCAACAACCAATTCTTAATGTGGAGGCCTCCTATCTTCTTCACAACCAACATTGATCTCTCATCCTTCTCAATTTCCAACCATTCCCAACATTGAGCCTACCATGGCACTAAAGAAATGAGAGGGAAAGAGCCAAAACCCAATGATTCAAAAGGTGGATGAACATGCTCAGGTTCTAGAAGAGGTACCTTGGCCCATCTCCATCTAGGCTTCCTCTGTTGCTGCCCCAAGGTAGGCATTTCTAGCTATTTTAATACATTTGTTCAAGTTTTGTTTTCTATCTGTTAGGGCTATTTTTTTAGATCTACTCTGGTGGATGGACTAAAATAAATTTTTGATGAAATCCCACCTCCCATTTTGGCCATTTCCATGAAGATCTATAGTTGTTTCATTGCTTTAGCTTTTGTAGATTCGACTCTAAAAATAGGGCTTGCAATTTCATGCTTTCTTCCCAAAATTCTGGGGTGTGGCTATTTTTTTATTTTTCTTTTTTTAGATCTAGGCCTTAGGATTTGTTAAAATTAATTTATAAAAAAATCCTACCCTATTATTGTGGTGTGAATTTTAATGTGTTTTAATGGTTTTTTCTATTTTGACTATTTCCAAGGCTATATAAAATCTAGGCTTTGAGGTTTTTTGAAGTTTTAGCATCAAAAAGCAACCAGTGTTGTGTATTTTTTTTCTTTGTATAACGGCTGCACATGTATAAAATTTTAGGTTATGAATTTGTAGCCCTTCATTTGAGATTTCTGATGGTTGTTGTCTCATTTAATTTGACCTTCAAATGAAGAAGTTATGGTTACTTTCCTAACATTGTGCAATTAGGTTATTTGTGCCCCTTTGTAATTTCATGTAATTTTATGAATTTTTTCTAAGGAAATAGCAAAGGTTTTGGCAATTTTCTAGTCATGGATATATAGGCATTGACTTTAGCCTTCCAACAAAGGTAAAATCACTTTGATTGGACTTAGAACGAATTTTCTACAAATTTTTTACTAAGCATGTGTAATAAGGATGTTTGTGCCATTTTCGAATTATTGTGCAAATTGATGAATTTTTCTTGCTTAAATGGCAAAGGTTTTGAACTTTTTTCTAAGCATAAGTATGTAGGGCTCGATTTAATATTTCAAATGGTGATGCAATCACTTTGTTTGGAGCTCAAATGAATGTTTTATGAATTTTTTGGCTATGGTTGTGTGCATCAAGGCAAAAATCATGATTGTAGTACATTCACCATTTGGAAATAAAAGTGGTTGATATGTATAACTTATGTTTTTCTTTTGTGAACATGTAAAATTAATTCTTAATTTTTATTTTTTTTAAGAAGAGTAAAAGCTTTAGTTTATTTTAAATAAGCTTTTACTATGACTACATTGCTTTTTCTAAGTTTACCATGCTTTTTTCTAAATTTGTGCATAGCTTAGATGATTTTTCCAAATTTATGCATGCTTTGCATAATTTAGATGTTTTTTTCCTAAAATTTATGCATAGTTTAGATGTTTTTTCCAAATTCATGTGTGCTTTGCATAATTTAAATGTTTTTTCAAAACTTATGCTTGCTTTTTCTAAATTTATGCATACTGTAGATGCTATTTTCTAAATTTCTGTATAACTTGCATGTTTTTTCCAAGTTTATGCATAACTTAGATGCTTTTTCTAAATTTATGCATAATTTAGGCTAAGAATTAATTTTAGCCTTAATGTTTTAGCATAAAGGCTATAAAAGATGGTAATAATGCTTTTATGGAATTTCTTAAGCTAATTTAGATAAACATCTAAGAGCTTTTTACAAAGGCTAATTTCACCTCTAACTTAGGAAGTTTTTTCTAAATTTGTTAAGAAATTTCCATTGGTCATGATGTAAGGCTCTATAAGGTTGTAATAATGTTTTCTCATGAAATTACATAGACTAATTAAGATAAACATCTTAGAGCTTCTTACAAAGGCTAATTTCACCTCCGACTAGATGTTTTATCTAAATTTGCTAAGTAACTCTAATAGGTCATAATGTTTTTGCTTTGAAAGGTTGTAATAATGTCTTTTTTGTGGAATTTCTTAAGCTAATTTAGATAAACACCATAGAGCTTTTATGAAGGCTAATTTTACCTCCAATTAGGATGTTTTCATAATGTTTTTGTGTTTTGCTTCCTACATGGTCTTTTTGAGGCCTATCCCCATCATAGTGGAGCTAGTTGGTATATTATGCTACATCAGTCACCCCAATACCAGCACCCCATAGGTTTGCTACATTTTATGTTTAGTTTCTATTTTAAGTCATGATTTTAGCTATAGGTTACTAACTGGTTATATGTTGTTGCATTCCAAACTTTAGGAGACATTGGCGGCCTCAATGATGAGGGTGGGAATGACCCAGCACTTCCTCCTCCAGATGCTACTTAGTAGCCTCCTTTAGTTTTTCTTGCTAGATATTTGCTTTTGTTTTTACGTTGATGGCTATGATTAGCCAAGACTATGTTATAGATGGTTGTTATTCTTTGACATTTTTACCACATAGTGTGACCATAGCTATGTATGTTATGGACATTTTAACTTCAAATTTAAATTTTGATTTTATTTTTGGCTATATGCATCTATGGTAGTAGTGAACATTGTAAATGTTGCTACATTGAAAACAACTATGTTGATGTTTTTGGTTATAACATTTAATCAATGTGATAATAGGCTAAAAAAGAGATATAATAATAATAAGGACATTTTCTAGTTGTAGGCCATCACAGGTGAAGGTTTTATAGTTGTGCTAGTTTAAGGCCATGGTAGGCCATATTACCAGTTTAGAGTCTTAGCAAACTATAATGCCAGTTTAACATCTTAGCAGACATAGTGCAAGTTTAATGTCATAGCATATCATAATGCTAGTTTAAAGTCTTAGCGGACATGGTATGAAAGAGATGCTTTTTTGATGTTTAAAACATGAGTAAAAATAAAAAAAGGTTGTAGCAAATGAGTAAAAATCTAAATGAACTTAGGCTACATGAATAAGTTACATGCATGAAGAGTAAAATAACAAATGCATAAAAAGATATAATAAATTACAAAAGAAAAGTAAGGCTACATGGCTATCGATGCATCTAGTCATAGGGGCATGGGAAGGTTAAGGTAAACTTCAATTGTGCAAATTCTTCCTAATCTTTGCAAGATTAGAAAGTGAGTAAGGCCTACTCTGCATAAGCATGTATTTGCCATCCCCTTTGCTTACGATGTTAAAAGGAAGTTCATATCATAATGCATCTAATTTCCTATCATTGTCATCATTGGTTGTCTTGGGTTTTTTCTTTTCATAGTTAGGAGCTTCTTCTTAAAGCTCCACTTCGAACCCCTATTCTATGTCTATGTTGTTAACAGCCAGGGGAACTGCATTATCACCATGAATGATGATTTCAACTCCCTCATAAGGAAGGTAAATTTCTTGATGGATGGATGAGGACATAGTTTGGAACTAATCCAACCAAGGTCTTCCTAAGATTAGGTTGAATCCTAGTATCCCTTTTACCACCAAAAAGTTAGTAGTTGTAGAGAATTGTTCTCTGACTACAAAAGCCAAGGTGATAGACCCCTTGACGACAACTCTTGATCCATTGAAGAACTTAAGAGTTGTGGTGGTTGTAGGTTGTACTTTCTCAATTAAGCCTAAGCATTCAATGATTATGCATGGGATGACATTGGTTTTAGCTCCATGATCAACATGCACTCGATGTATTTTGAATTGTCTTATGAGTATGGTTATGAACAAAGGGGTTGTAGTCACTTCGCCATTCTGAGGATTAACCTTAATTTCACTATCGCAAAATGTTAAGGGTATTGACTTCTTCTCCCCTGGTGAGGGAGGAATCACTAGTGCATGGATGACTTTTTTGTTAGCAGGAATATCCTCACTAATGGATATGAAATTCCACATTTTGACTAGCATCTCACAATGTGTGGAAGAAGTCATGATCAGGTCATACAAGCTTAAGGTTATGTTTTTCTACTTAAGGGATTGTCTAACTTGAACCATTACACTACAAAATATTTTGTCATCGGTCATGGGTTTGCCACCACACTTGTGCTTTACTTTCTCCATGTGTCCATAATTATGAGCTTTGGCTTTAGGCTTTGGCCATTGTGACTCTTCCTTGTTTTGGTTATGGGTTTTGGTGTCCTCCTATGGCTTTTTGGTTAAAGAGGATGGGGTAGAGAAGGTCATTGGTATAGTTGAAATGGGAGTGGGCTTCAATGGGCCCACTTCCTTTTGTACCTTCATCTTCTTATCTCCCTTGTTATCATGCTTTTCCTTATGCTTCTTCCTTTGTTTGGCTATAGTTTTCTGGTTGTCAGCCATTAGCTATAAGGAAGAGGTAGTGGCATTGGGCACCACTCAAGGTCATTGTGCAATTGTTTGGGCTATAGTTGTTTGGATTGTATTGGGTTGGGAGACCTTGATAACAAAAGGTTCCCTAGGAGACATTCATGATGGTACTCTCACAACGAAGGGGGATCTTGAGCTATGGAAAGCTAAAGAAGCCCTTTCATTGTAGAGGGGTACTTAAATCATGAATGGTTCTCTTGCAGGTCTTCAATTATCATCAATGTTGAATGCTGAAATAACATAGGGCCTATCATTAGCATTCAATGGGTCTTTGTAGACCTACATCAACTAGTTTTGTGACCAAACTGGATTAGAAGCATCTAAGATTAGTTCCCCCCTATCTATCATCCTTTGCAAGTCATCCTTTAGAACAAGGCAGAAGTCTATGTCATGATCAGGCAGTTGATGATAATGGCAAAAGCAATTTAATGTGAAGTATCTAGGTAATTGGGGATCATCCTTCATTGCCCAAGTGGGCTCTTTAGCTATTTCACATAGTCACTCATGTTTCTTTCAAGCAACTTTGACCATTTGTTTGTGTTGCATGTGCACACTTCTTAATAGTTGGTCTAGTAACTCAAATGGTTTTAATGGCAACATAGTGTATCTAAACCTATTCTTCCGTTTGACGTTAGTTCTATTTTTTGTTGATGCAGTGGTCCCAAAAGTTGATGGTTGGTTATTATAGTCATTGGTGGGGGCCTTGAGCAAATTGATCTTTGACCCTTGGTTCATGGTCTTGATTTCCTTAGTTACAATTGCTATGATAATGTTGTTTTGTTTGCTCTTTTCTTTGTCTCTATGAGTATGTTGGTTTTTATATGCCATATAGGCTAGATCATGACTAGCCTCAATAGCATCCTCTATATCTTTAGTTTGCGAGAATGCTTGGCTAAGAGACTATGGATCAAAGTAGTAGAGTTTGGACTTGATGAAGTCATTAACTACTCCCTTGAATATGGCTAACAAGTGGGCTTTGGCTATGGGCTCTGGTATTTCATTCAATAGTCCATTCCATCATTGAATAAATTTTTGTACAAGTTCTAAGGATCCCTACTTGATCTTCATGAGTTGGTTACGCATTATATCAAGCTTCAAGTTATACTTGAAGAAGTTGACAAATTGGGCTACTAAGTTCTCCAAAAAGAATATGAATCTTCTAGGCAATGTGTGATACCAATCAAGTGCTTTCCCAATCAAAGACATAGGGAAAATCCTCATGATGGTATAAGGCCACAGCTACAAGAGTAAACATTCAAATCAAAAGGTAATAAGATGAGCATTAGGGTAACATTCTCCATTATATTTGCTAAATTGGGGAATGGGGACACTAAGAGGAAGTGTCAAGGGTGAGACTACAGGACTTATGAGATCATCCTAGTAGAAGTCCATAATCTTAACAATTTGTGTGGTAGAGGATTTAAGCCTCTTCAACTTCTCCATTAAGTCTTAGATCATTTGGAAGGCTCGATCCAAGCCTTGTGATCACCCCATAGGTTGTAGGGTTTGTACATAAGGTTGTGGTATTTTTTGTAAGGCTTATGGCCCCATTATGAGCTAAATTATAGAAGGAAGAGGTTGTGTTATGGTTGTGGCTTGTGAGCCAAATAGAGAAAAAGATGTTTGTGTTAATACTTGATGTTTGTGTATGGCCCCTATGTTACTTAGGGTCCCATGACAGACCCTGCATGAGTAGTTAACAAATTTTTGGTGGTAAAAGCCACCATTGATGATTTTATATATCAAGATGGTATTGTAAATGGCATGCTTGTGCTACAGTTGGTTGTTTGTCATATTGTCTGAGAGTGATGTGTCACTATAATCGACGTGGGATCTACTGTAGTAGGGTAGGAAGGAGTGGAAGATGGTGGCACCATGCCCATGGAGAAAACAAAAGCATTAGAGGAAGGTGTTGTGAATTTGGAGGATGTTTGTTGGAATAGTCCTCCCAAAATGTTTTTAGGCTTAGATTATGCCTTAAATTTATCCTCCTCTTCTTATTGTTCCTCAGAGCTAGGTCTGCCATCTTCCTCTTTCACGATAATCAGTTGGGCTAGGATGCTAGAATAGATGTCATTAAGAGGAATTTCGTCATACAAGGAAGGGATGTACTCTTTCCCACCCTTGCGTATGAGTCCAAACATCCATTTGGCATCAACTTCAATTCATGGAATTAGCATGCTTGCTTGTATTTTAGCATAAATGAAGTTATAACAATCTTCATTTATCGCTGCAAAATCAGGACTCTCCCCTCTAACTGTCAAAGATTACCTACATTCAATGATAGCAAAATCTTTGGAATCATACACCCTCATGGCTTGTTGGCTATGATCTTCACCAACAAGGTTGAAGGGCAGTTTGGTGGACTTCTAGAAAGACATGGCTATAGTGCTAAGAATGGATTAAAATAGGCTATAAATGATAAAATATGAGTAAATTCCAATCAATAGAATTCAAAAAATATTAAACAAAATAAAAATTGTAAAAAATGACGTACTTACTCTAATTAGTAAGTTGGGGATGAGGGGGGTTTACCCATTTACCAGAAATGGAATGTTGAAAACGTTGGTTTCAAGCCTCACCTAAGTTCTCCTTCCAACTACCTCTACACTGGGTATGGCATAGGGGAAAAAAGAGGGGTGAGATCATGGAAATCTCACATCTTATTTCAACATTGGAAAGAGGGGGAAAAGTTTGAAGACCAAAATGGAAACTTGGCAATTTCCAAAGATGGTTTCGACAAGCTATCAACTTTTACCATAAAGGAGGGAAAAGTAGGCTTGGCTAGTATGGAAACCAATGTTAGTTTAGTGGAAAAAAATTTGGTAGCAAAAATTAAATGGTTATTAAGCCTTCCACACTGGCTTTGCTCTAGAAATTTTAGCACCTAAACCACTTGTAGCTTTCACGCTAAGGTTTCTACTACAAGGGGTAAAGGTAGGATTGGATTCCTTGGGAGTTTTGGCTTCAAAAAACTAGAAAATGGCTTTCAACTTGTAATAAAAGTAGGTCTAGTCATTAAATTGGTAACAAACCTTACCAATGCTAGCCTCCTAACTACTTCCACGCTCGATATGACAAAGGGGGAAAAAGAAGGGGGTTGAGATGATGGAAATCTCACACCTCCTACCTCAGCATTGATGAAGGGAAGGCTTAAAACCAAAGTGAAAAGTTGGTGTTTTTCCACTAAAACTAGTTTTAGCCAACTGCCAATTTTCTTAGTTTGGAAAAGTGGGAGGAAAGCCAACTTACAGAAAATTTTAACCACCCACTTCTAAAAACTAGAGAAAAAACTGTTTGATAGTAAAAAGGAAAAAATAATAGAGGGGAAAATATATCAATGCTAGCTTTGGGTTGTAAAACTCATAGAAAATGCTATGAAAAGCCAAAACCCAACCACTTGCAACTTCCTTGTTGCAATTTTGGTCATAGAGGGGAAATATCAGTGTTGATTCTTCAAAGGTTTTGGCTAATAAAAAATTAAAAAAAGCTTGCAAATGGCAACAAAAAGAATAGATCTGATCACAAAATTTAGGTGAAGGCCCTACTTCTAGTGCCAAGAAAAACTATTGCAACTAAAAACCTCAATCACTAGAAAAACCAAAGATCCTCAATGCAGTAGTTTTCCAACCCTGAATCCCCAAGGCCTCCATGAGAAAAATGGAATTTGAGGTGCCCTAGCCAATCTAGTAGATCAACCAGAGACTTATGAAATGCAAAACATGGGAATACAAACAAATCCAAATAATGCACAAAAAATAAATTTATTTTTGAACACAAAACGCAAAACTTAAAACTTTATTAAGAAAGAATAAAGAATAAGTTAGAGAAATGTGTACAAATGATTCCTAGATGAGTAGAAAGAGGGTTCACTTAAGCAAGAGTTCAAAGCTCGTTGAAGTTGATGTCATCTACTCCATGATCCGAGCACTACGCCACTCCTGATGCTATTGAACCCTCCTTCACTACTACAACCTCAGATCTGCAAGTTGGGTTGCTGCTAAGGGGTGAGAAAAGTGGAAAATTTGAATGCTAGACTACTCCATGCTAGGTTTTGAAAATCCCAGAGATGCAGTGTTGACATCCAAAATCCATAAACTCAAGGCTACAATGCTTCCACGTTGGGGTTCAAGAGAATACAAGTATGGGAACTTGCAAGAGCTCTTGAGTGCTTGAAAATGCCCCAAGTGTGGGATTATTAAAAAAACGGCTGAACTTTTTTTGAGAATTTTCTTAACAGTGTAAAATACTAAATCTTGTCAAAAAATGTTAAACTTTGAGAAAATTGTTGAAACATATAAATGGTGTTTGAGGTTGGTTTTAATAAGTTCTTTGGGCCATGAATGAAGCTACAAAATGGCTATGATTTGGCTGCAAATTGGCTACAAATTGGCTTGAAATTTGCTATAAATTAACTATTAATTTGTTGTAAATTAGGTACCAAATTCAAGTGAGATGGATGCTCAAATTTGGGGAGTTACTATACATAGTAAGTGCTTCCCCCATGGCCATTCCATTTACTATAAATAGTAACCAAGGCATACCTTCCATGCTAGAGATAAATCTTTTATGTTGAGCTCTCCACCATGCTTGCTGAAGTGGTTAGTCAATGTTGAAGTGCATGAAGTGATGAATTTTTTCTTTTGTGGCTTCCATGCTAGGGGGATTGAATTTTCCATGTTGGGAATTAAGCCTCCATGCTGGGGAAAAACTTCCACATTGAGGAGGAAAAGTTTCTAGGTTGTGCATGTGGTCTCCACATTGAGGAAAAAAAGTTTCCAAAACCCCCATCCTTCCATGCTAGGGGTAGGTAAGATCTACCCCCTACATGTGTTTCCAATGTAGAAAAATGTATACCCCCCATAAAACCCATCAAATTTTCCTTTCTGGCATTCCAAAAGGCATTTTTAAACCCCACCCCCAAAGCCCAAATATAGACACTATGTGAGATTTTTCACTTGGGAAATGAGGCTTTGACCACTTATGAGGCATTTTTTAGCCCCAAAAGTATAAAGTATGTGAAATTGCCTACTTTGGATTACAATTTTCACATTTACAATGAAGTTTTACGTCAGATTTTATGTGGTAAAAGCTACATGATGAAGATTGGCTATAACATGCAAATTTTTGTGGTGTTTCAGGAATGGAAAATCATGTTGTTACTAGATGGTTTCCAAAATGCCAAAGTGGTTAGAATTATTGTATGGAATGCAAAAATGTCAAAGTATATGTTACAAAATGCCAAAATTTCCAACTGTTCTATGGTGTCAACATTAAGTTTTTATAGAGTTAGGGTTACTGCTTTTAGGCCTACCATTGACTATCATTACTTTCTAATAGATGACCATTGATTACAAATGTACAACTATTTCTATTAGTGTAGTCTACTCAGCATAGTTTGTTAACTACTTCCAATGTAATCCATTCAATGTAGTTTATTAACTACTCCTAGCGTAGTCCATTGACTACTCCCAACATAGTCCATCGACTACTCTTAGCATACTTGGTGAATAGCTGCAAGCATAGTTGCCATTTGTGATAAGTCTAGAATGGACTACGCCCACAAAGTCCATCTATTAATTATAAATAGTAAATAGGCTTCTATGACTACATTAGAGGTGCTAGAAATGGGACAAGGATTGGGAAATGGAAGGGTGAATGAAAACTATAGAAATGGTGGAATCCGTTGGAAAGTGTTGTGCCTAGTAATGCATGCTATCTACACTAGTTGTTGTTGCCTTGGAATGACTATGCTAGGCAAAGTTGAAAACTAGAAATTTCAATAATCTCAACATTGTACTTCTGCGGAGTTCTAGTGATGACTATACTAGAGGTAGCTAGTGTAGTTCAAGTGACCACTGCAGGTGGCTCCAACGTAGTTGGAGCTATACTCCTATAGAAAACCATGAAAATGTCATTTTTTGCCATTCCAAAAGCATTTTCAACCTTCCCAAGCCCACATATGAACATTAGGATACCTATTTCTAGTTGGGAAACAAGGAAATAACAACTTTTGAAGCCTTTTTTGGCTTCAAAAAGCTAAAGTGAGCAAGATTGTAGCTCATGGACTACATATCTCACATTTACAATGAGTCCTTGCCCCAAGTTAGAAAATGAAGGCTGCAACATGAAATATTAATGGTGTTTCATTGGTCCTTCTTTGTTGATGTCTAGAGGATTGACCTAAGAGACATTGACAAAGAATACAAAACACCATTGTAGGTCCATCACTAATGTTTCCGCTCTGTATTCAATCTAGTATTGTTGAACCATGCCTAAGAGTGCTTGTGATGGTGAAATAAGGTTATGATGAGGAAATGGTAAAGGGGTCATCAAGAGATGGTCATGAGGGCTAACAATGCATTCCAAATGTTTTTATCATGGCTATAGCATGGTATTAACATGTTTTAAAGTGTTTGGCACTTGGAAAATGCGTTTGAGGGTTAAATCACTTTTCTCCAAACTTTCTTCGACTGTTAGGCATTGAGGCTTCACTGGCCATCTAGCTTCTTGGGGATTTTCTTCCCATACTTTTTTTGGGTGAAACCTTCATTGGGTTTCATTGCTAAGGTTAATTTGATGTAGTTTTCCTATTGAGTGAGTTGTCTTACACTCAATGGACTTAGTGGTTTTCCCATAGAGCAAGATGTGTTATGCTCTATGGATGTAATGGTTCTCTATTGAATGAGTTATGTTACATTCAAGTGGACTTGAGGGTGGAGCATGATAGAGAGATATCATGCAGCTATGATACATGCATGAAAAATGATCGGTTAACATTGTTATCTAGGGTAAGGAAGGTTATAATCAGGTTACAGGGTTAGGCTCAAGGAGTGCTATTAGGTGAAGGGCAATGGTACAAGCATTCTTAACAAAGCATGACACACTAAATCTTGCATATCAAGGTCACATAGTGGCTTACTGCCATGATGAGCTACACACTTTTGATGGTCCAAGGCTTCACCCTGCAAACATAACTCCAAGAAGACTAGGAAAACCAAATAAATAAATCATGTTGTTACAATGAAATACATAAGGCCATGTAGAATAGTGTAGTAGATCTGATCATCATAGGTTATTGATGTTGCCAGGTTAAGGTCCCAACAAGCCATGGTGCTAGTTTAAAGTCTTAGTAGACCATGGTGCTAGTTTAAGAACTTGGAAGATCATATTGCCATCAGTTTTAGGTCCTAGAAAGCCATAGAAAGTAAGCTCGCTTGTTGGTTATTGTTAGCTACATGTAATATGGTTTCATATAGGAGTGATTGATTGGATTGGCCAACTCATTCTCATCCATATTTGCTATTTTGAATACCCCATTACCATAGGCCTTGGTGACAAGGAAGGGCCCTTCCTTGTTGGCTAAGAATTTATCTACATGTTCACAGATGGTTTTGAGGACTAGGCTACCTTCCTTGATCTTTCATATCATCAAGTTATGGTGGTATTGTTGCTTTTTCCACTCTTGATATTATTTAATGTGAACAAGTGCTTGCATGTGTTACTTCTCCACTAAGTCCAAGATTGTTGTCTACAACTCCTTGTTCTACTCATCAGTGATGAAGTTGGTCAAGGCTACTCAAAGTGATAGAACCTAAAAAATTCAAAAGGTAAAATAACTTCAGAACCATAAACTAGGCTATAAGGGGTTACACCTATTACCATGCAGTAGGTTTTTTTGTATGCCCATAGCACATGGACAAGTTGTTCATGCCATTTGTGCTTACTACAGTTAAGCATCTTTTTTAGCAAGTTGATGATGGCCTTGTTACTTGCTTCTGCCTATGCATTGGCTTGAGGGTAATAAGGCAACCAGAAAGAATGCTTAATGCCTAGATCATGATAGAAATATTTGGTTTCCTGACTACTAAATTGTGGTTCATTGTCTATAACTATGATCATAGGTATGCCAAAACAAGCTACATTGCCTTCTAAGATAAATTTCCAAACTTGTTCAGATGTAGTCTTCCTCAAAGGGATAGCCTCAAGCCACTTGTATTCAGTTGTGGTGAGAATGAAGCTATGCCCTTCAAAAGACTTAGGCCTTATAGGTCCAATGATATCCAACCCCCATCATTGAAATGACCATGTTATCTGAGTGGTATGCAACTCATTTTGTGGTACATGTATAAGGTTACTATATCGTTGATATGTGTCACATCGCTTAACCTTCTGTAGGTAGTCACCTTTCTTATGGGACAAGTAATAACCTTACCATCTAATCTTAGTGACCATAGCTCTAGGTCTTATATGTCCCCCATAAACAACCTTGTGAACCTTCTCCAAGATTGTTCTGGCCTCAATTTTAAATAAGCATTTTTAGAGTACATCATCATAGGATCGTCGACAAAATGTGTTATTGCCTATGATGACATACTACTTCAAGAATTTATGTACAACTCCTTTTAAGTGGTAGTAATGCCTTGTGAGGATTCACCATGCATAAAGTAAAATTTGATATCATCATACCACTCCTTAGGAGGAGCAATATGAACAATGGCCATTAAGGTATCCTCAATGTTCTGCATGATGGGCATGGCACAGTCCACTATTAAGGTGGGCAACTTACTAAACACAGTTGGTATCACACTAAGGGCCAATGTTGTAATGGCATCAGCTATGCCGTTCGCATTTCCAATTATGTGTTGGATGTCAATGTCTACAAATTATTGTAGCAATTGTTTCCCTAAGTCACAGTAAGGCTATAAGTATTTAGCTTTACATGCATATACCTTAGTTACTTGGTTAACCACAAGTTTTGAATCACCTTTGATCATCAAGCATCTAATTTCTAGGTCACAAGCTACCATCATTCCTTTGACCAAACCCTTGTACTCCACTATATTGTTGATACATGAAAACTTAAAATGATAGGCAACGGGTTGGATTTTAATAAACAAGAATGCTATGATGGTAATGGTAATGGCACTGGCTCCTTGAGCAATTAAAGCCCTGTCAAAGTGCATGACTGCCTCATAACCCTTAGGCACTTGGCTAATGGTGTTAACATGTTCATCAAGAAACTTGAGATCTATAGTTGCTTGGTCATCAACAAGTAAGATAGTAAGCTGCACAACTATATCTTGACCTTTCATTAAAGATTGAAAGATATAATGAAGGTCAAACTCCACTGTTATGGCTTTCCATTGGGCTATATGGCTACTCTTGTAAATATTGGTCATTATGGTTCTAAGTATATTCTCTTTGCAAATGACATTGACATGGTTCCTTAACAGGTAGTGTCTCCACTTTTTCAATGAGAACACTAGTGCTAGATAGTACTTCTCTACTTCAGAATATTGTGTCTTATGGACAACTAATGCATGGCTAAGGTAGTATACTAGCATCTCTACTCTNGGACAACTAATGCATGGCTAAGGTAGTATACTAGCATCTCTACTCCGTCATCATGCTTTTGATAGAGCAAAGAAGCAATGGATGTGTCAAAGATGCAAGGTAGATGTAAAACAATTTACCCTCTTGCAGAGGATATACTGTCGTTAATTGTGCCAACTCTTGCTTAAGGTTTTCAAAGGCTCCTTGGCATTGAGTTGTCCACTCATAGTAAACTCCTTTCTCAAGCAAGTGTTGCATGGGTTGTAACTTCTCCATAAGCTTAGTGATAAACCTACAAATAAATTGTAATTTGTCTTGTAATCCCCAAAGCAACTTAAGATTAGTAGGTGCTACCAAGTTGGAGATTGCCTTAACCTTGTCAGGATCAACACATAGTCCTACTTCCAATAATACAAAGCTAAGCATCTTACCCATTTTAACATCAAAGACACACTTCTTAGGATTAAGTCTAAGTCCAAACTTGAGGCATTGTTTAAGCACAAGGTCTAGGTCATTAGCATGGTCACTGGTCATTTTGGACTTAATGACTATATCATCCATGTAATCGTTGAGCAATCTTAACATGTAATCACTATAGATATAGGTCATAGCTTGCTAATAGGTAGCTCCTATGTTCCTAAGGCCAAAAGGAATCATAGTATAACAAAAAATACCCTAGGGGGTCATGAAGATCATGCTAAGTTGAAGTTCTAAGTTGATCCTAATCTGGTTGTATCACAAGAACTCATCCATAAAAGATAATAAGGCATGTCTAAACATAGTATCAATGAGTTGATCAATACTAAGCAAAGGAAAGTCATCCCCAGGTCTCAAAATTTGATGCAAATGTGGATACTTCCATTTTTCTTAGGGACTACCACTATATTGAATACCCATTCTACATAGTCAATAGCCCTAATGAAACCAGCTTGATATAGCTTTGTAATTTCATCATGAATTTCCAAGGCCAAGTTTGGTCTAATTTTATGCACTTTCTGCTTAACTAATCTAATGCTAGGATCAAGTATGATGTTTTGTTTGACTAGGCATGGATCTAAGCCTGGTATATCTTCATACGACTAGGCAAAGATCTTAATGTTGTCTTGTAGGACCTTGGTGATGTCTTGAGCTTGTTGAGGTTTTGGTGAGTAACTTAGTTTAAGGGTTTTCTTCTCACTGCTACGTGTTGTGACAAGAGCCTCAGCTACAAAGTCTTTAGTTATTTCATCAACCTCAAGGTCAATGGTTTTAACAAGGTTTTCAAGCCACTCTAGAGGTTTTTTGATAGAGACTATGTGGTTGAAAAGACTCTTAGGCTCAAGATCTAGACAATTAAGATCAATATATCGTTCAACATCATCATGAGGCCCACTCAAGGTCAAAGGTAGGGAAATTTTCTTCCAGGCTTTCATGCTTCAATCCTACACATCAACCATAAGCACATTAAGTGGCACTTGGGTAAAAATAGGTAAATCATGCTAAAGTGATATAAGATACTTTGGTAAACATGTAAGCATATGTTATCCCTGTGACAAACAAAGATGTAAGCAAGGTCAATCAAGGCTATGATGGATAAATAATCACCAATGAGATCAAACATATGTAAGGTTAATCAAGGGCCATAAAAGTGAAAATAAGGTGAACATGGTGAAATGGGAAATTACATAGAGACTATATAGAGTTAATTGATGAGAAAGAGGATCAACAATGTAAAACAAGGCTAAAAACAAGGTCAAATCTATGATAATGAAATACACATGACAAAAATTGGCTAATGTTGGTCAAACAAGGTTATATTTTTCTAGTTATATGCCTTAGCTGGCCATGGTATGGGATTACAAGGCTTTCAAGAGAGCTTGGGGACATGAGAGGAAGATTTTGAAACTATATTAAAGTAAAATTGAC
Source organism: Gnetum montanum (assembly GCA_015680685.1). Taxonomy (NCBI): domain Eukaryota; kingdom Viridiplantae; phylum Streptophyta; class Gnetopsida; order Gnetales; family Gnetaceae; genus Gnetum; species Gnetum montanum. The sequence goes on along the minus strand of MNCI01036344.1, from coordinate 682,385 downwards.
ATATTTTTATGTGACTATGCTAGGCCCTACTAGTGAATATGCTACCTCAACATAGTCCTACCTATGTATTTGACCTTCAGGGAAACTTTCCAAGGCTTGGTATGATCATTTTTGGGCTTCCACTAATCTAAATAGCTAGCTCAGGGGGTAGGTATTGGAGATTGGTAAGTTTTAACATCATTTTAGCTTCCCATAAGGCTAAAAATCATGTTCCAAGAGGTTACTATGCTAGACTACTAGGCCCCAGCATAGTCACAAGGGATGACTGAGTTCATGGGGTTTCCAAGGCCAAACAAAAAATTAAATTTGCCATTATGAGCCATGGGGACAAGGTTCTAGTCATTCTAGGTCAATTTTGCACCATTCTAGGTTGCTTACTGTTGGTTCTCATTGTTACATTTTTCCTTACCAGTGGGACCACACTAGCCTAGTGTAGTCCCTAGCTTCTTCAACATAGTCAAGGGTGGAAATGGATTTTGATAGGTTTTGAAGCTCAATCAACCATCTTAATGAGATTCTAGGGTTACTGGTGTTATTGGCTAGGGTTTTGAGGCCAAATTTGCTAGTTTTCCTACTTGCTTAGGCCTTGGATGGTTAGATGCCATGGGACTACACTAGGCATGCAATTCCAAGTGTAGTCTAGGACTCCATATTAGAAAAATTTGAAAAATAATGAGTTTTGGCTCATTTTCTAGGGTTCTAGGGTTCAAGTAAGCTTTGACAAGGTGCTAGGTCTTTTCAGAAGTCAATTTGGGCAATTCTAGAGCTATTTTGGGCATCTTCGAATGGACTACACTAGGCTTAGGTAGTGACTACGCTAGCACATCATAGTCCTAGTCCTCTCTAGCATAGTTGTATCCCAAAAGTTACAAAAACTGGATCTTAGTGTTGAGATCAACTCTAGCAATGTCCCAAGGCTTCTAAGCAATAAGTTCTAAGGTGTTTTAGATCATTTTTGGACTATTTCAAGTGGACTATGCTAGGCTTGGGCAAGGACTACATTGGCCCAACATAATCCTCACTTATCCTCAGCATAGTAAGTCTAGAAGAAATGAAACAAGCAAATTTTACAAGTTCAATCGACTCTGATGAGCCTCAGGACTACTAGAAGTGCACTTTAAACAATTTTTATCAATTTCTTGGGCAAGTTTATAGGGACTATGCTGAGCTTGGGAGTAGACTATGCTAGCCCGGCATAGTCCTGACTCATCCTCAACATAAGAAGATTGCAAGGATCAAAAAATATTAGAAAATTTGGGTTCCATGTCCAAACAAGTTCCAGTGATGCCCTAGGTTTAATCAAGAGGGGGTTTTATGTACATTTTGAGTAGTTTAAAGTGGACTACACTAGGGATTGGGAGGGACTATGCTAGCCTAATTATTGAATATGAATAATATCCCCAAGCTTGAAGGGGGATATAACTCAAATCCACATAATCATCTTCAAGCCTTTCATGATACCTATGTCTTATAGAACATTAAAAATGAATGGCAAAAGTTAAAGTTGTTCCCAAGGATGCTAATCAAAGAAGCTACAAGTTGGTACCAGTCTTTGGAGCCAAAATCAATTCATCAATGGAGTATGATGCTTAAGCTCTTCAATGACAAGTATCAAACGTACTCCTGAGTGTCCAACCTGAGAAAGCAAATCCAAGGTTGAAAACAAGGAACACATGAACCGTTGAACGTAGCCATGGACAAGTGCTATTTTCTCTTACACAGATGTCTTAGCCATGGTTATTCTCAAAGAGAGAAGCTTTGCCATATCATAGATGGTTTCCAAAGAAGAAGGAGAGTGGAGAAAAAGGGAAAGTGTAGAAGAGTATAACTAGGATCATTCCATCCACAAAATAGAGGTCTGATTCTATGACAGTGAGGAGGAGGTACTTCTTGATAAAGTGATGCAGCGAAAGACCTTGCTAACTCAAAACTCTATTTCTGAAATTTTAGCTAAGGTAGATAAAATGTGGGACTCTTTGGATGAGAAGTTTTAAAATGCTCTGAAAATAGTAGAGGAATCCAAAGAGCAAAATAGTGATCATGATCACACAAAAAAAACAAAGAAAGTTGAACGTTCCCACCAAAGGGGTAAGGAAAAGGTTGCTACCGTAGAGGAGGTTGTGGGCTACAAATCAAATGATGATGGTGGGTGTGACATCTACCAATATGAACATCCTAAGGGATGTTTCCCTATCATGTCACACTTGCAATATTCTGGGTGTATGCTTTAAATCCTAGATTGGCTAGATGACAAGCACCCAGAAGGCTGCCTCATTCTCAAAGCAACCCCAGGCAGTTCCACCAACAAGCCTACTATCCAAGTGAAGCTCCACCATAACCTTATGAGTAGTATTAACAGTGGAAACACCCACAATCATGAGGGATGCCACCACCAAGGCAATAGTGCCCTTACCAATAGTTTGATCCATATGGGTACTATGTTCAGCAACCCATTTCTCTACATGACTCTTTCAGTCATGCTTCATTCCAACATCATTAGTACCCTCCTAAATACTATAGAGCCTAATCTCCAAGAGGTAAATCCCCACTTTCTCATTACCTTCCTCATTCTTCTACACATGTCCCTTTACCTTCAACTCAATTACCGCCTACTCCATCAATGCAGGGCAAAATTCAAGCCCAGCCACAACAACATAATGCTATAAGGGCTGTTAACTAACAACCAACTTCTTAGTCGAGAAATTCAAAGAAAAACCCTAACAAAGACCTTTCTTTTGAACCAATAGTTCTTCTAATTCCTCACATACACCTACAACTGATGACCCTACTTCTCCCTCATCCTCTGCAAACCCATTTGAGAACCCTTCAAACCAAACACATTCCAAAGTCCACATTGTCATGTTAACCCACACAGTCTATGATTAGATTAAGGTTGGCCACCTTCCTAAGAAAAGAACTGATCCTAGGAGTCCCCTATTCTATTTGCAAATCATCAAAATGAGCCATGCAAGGCTCTTCTAAACCTAGGTTTTGGTATGAATTTAATTCCCCATGAGATGTATAAAGCTTGGAACCTATCTCCACTCAAGAAGAGAAACATTCATCTTGAATTGTTAAATCAGTCCATCAATGTTCCCTTGGGATTAGTGGAGGACATTGTTACCATCGTCTATGTGTGATCCTATCCTGCTAACTTCCTAGTGATTCGTGTTGATAACTGCAAAGGGAACTTCACAATCATCATGGAAAGGGCCTCGCTAAGCACTATTGATGCGCAACTAGGCAACAAAGACCTTTCCTTGGAAATTTTCAAGGAAAATGAATTTGGGAAGATAGAGAAGAAGCATGTTCCATGTATCGCATATAGTGACACAAGGTGCAACTGTGTATAAAAATTATGATCCGTAACAAGTACATCTATCATAGCATGCAAACAGTATGCAGATGTCATAGAAATTCAAAGATGTTTATATGTAGCAACCACAAAACAAGAGGGTATCTAGTGGCTAATAGCTAATGCAAAATGAAATTCAACCATATGCATGGAACCAACTAAGAGCCTGACAAGTGCATATGTTAAAAGCATGGATGAACTAGAGCAAGTTCATCGCCAACTCTTCAATGATGAATCTAATGACACCAACTAGGGAGAATTGGAAATCCCTGAGAGCTTTAAACAGTAGCCCCTATAGTTGAAAACTCTACCTACCCACATGGAATATGATTTTTTGAATGATGGAAAGTTGATGATAATCAATGCCAACCATGCCCCTGAATAAAAAGAAAAGTTGTTAAAGGTGGTTAACAAATGACCAATAATCTTTGCTTGGTCATATCACGAGCTGACTAGAATTGATCCATGGATATCTCAACACCATATCTATACAAATACCTCCATGAAGCTAAAGAGGTAGCTGCAATGGAGCTTAAACCCCAAACTAAAGTAGATTGTCAAAGAGAAGATTGAGCAACTCCCCAAGGTAGGTTCATCTATCCCATTGCAAATAACAAGTGGGTTAGCCCACTTGTGATAGTACCAAACAAAGATGGTAAGTGAAGGGTTTTTATTAACTTCAGGCTATTAAACATGGTAGCCTACAAAGATCATTTTCCATTTCCATTTGTGGATCAGGTGTTGGACACAATTTTTTGGCATTGCTTTTATAGCATTCTAGATGATTATAATGGCTACAAACAAATCCATATTGTGTCAAAAGATCACGCTAAAAAAAACATTCACAAGTTTCTAGGGGACTTTTGCATATGGAAAGATGTCATTTGGTCAATGCAATGCCCCTGCAACCTTCCAACATCTTGTCCTGGGCATCTTTCAATAGTAAATTGGTAGCAAGGTAGAAGTCTTCATGGATGACTTCTCCACCTATGAGGCTACATTAGAGCAAGCCCTAGACCCCCTTGAGTAAGTGCTAAAAAGGTGTGTGGAGACCAACCTTCATCTCAATTGGCAAAAGAGCCATCTGATAGTCCAGGAGGCCATTATTTTGGGGTACAAAATATCACAGGCAAGGATTGAGGTGGATCCTAAAAAAATAAGGATCTTCTAAGGATTTACCCATCATTCCAAAACTATCAAAGATGTTTGGTCATTCATTTGTCATACTAGCTACTATCGATGCTTCATAGATAATTTCTCTAAGGTCACCAAACCATTAGTGAAGCTTACAAAGAAGAACACTCCATTCATATGGACTAAGAAATGCAAGAATACATTCTAGCAACTCAAGAAAAAGCTTGTAGAGATGCTAATTCTATGAGCACATAATTGGCCTAAAATATTTCATATCATGACGAATGCTTTCAATTATGCATTTGGAGTTGTGCTCAAATAGTTGGACAATCAAAAATGTCCTTACTATATCCACTATGCAAGCCAAAGCATTGTGGTGCACAAGTGAATTACACCACAACAAAAAAGAACTAATAGTAGTGATGTATGCCTTGGAGAAATTCAAGCACTATGTACTTGGATACAAGGTGTTCGTGCACATAGACCATAGTGCAATCTAGTTCCTTATGAAAAAACCAATGGTGAGCCCCCATGTCATACAATGACTAGTGATCTTATAAGAACTCAATCTCACAATGGTAGATTAAGAGGAAACTTAGAACATGATTGCTGACCACTTGTCTTGATTAAGATGGGACAACAAAGAGGAGGAGAGCCCACTTTCAGATCAATTTCCTAATGAACTCCTCTCTATTGGGACTATAACTAAATAAATGCCTAATGAACCTAACTGGTACAACGGCATTCTCACCTACCTTCTTACTCAAGAGATGCCATAAGATTTGGACAATAGGAAGAAACAACAATTTCTTCACTAAGTGAAATGCTTTATGGAGATCAATGAACACCTTTACAAGGTATGCACCAATGCCCTAATTCATTAATGTGTTCCTAATAATGATCAATTGCATGTTCTCCAAGATCCTTACAAGGGCCCTTGTGGGAACCACTATGCTAGGAAATGCATGATCATTAAGATCCTAATGGTAGGGTATTAGTGGCCAACACTTTTTAGGGACACTCACCAATTCATCCGCTCCTGTGAACATTGCCAAAACAATGGTGGGATGAACGCTCACATGGAAGGACCTCAACAATGGATCCAACCACTAGAATTCTTTGACATCTGGGGCACTGACTTCATGGGTTCGATCACACCAATGTCAAATGAAAAGGTGTACATCATAGTTGTTTTTGACTATTGTACAAAATGGGCAAAAGTAGCAGTTATCACTGACTATACATCGTCCATAGCTACTTAATTTGTATAACAAAATGTCGTAAATAGGTTTAGGATGCCATGAGCACTAATTTCTGATAATGGTACTCATTTTACAGGTACCACCTTTCAAAAACTCATGCAATTCTTGGGGGTAGAACATAAATTAACAACACCCTGCCACCCCCAACCCAATGGTCAAGCAAAGGTTACGAATAGGGATATCACTAAGATCTTAATAAGAATAGTTAGCAAATATAAAATACACTATAGCACTGTACTTAACGATACCCTTTGGGCCTACTGCTCAACCTAGAAACTCCCTATAGGCTATCCCTCCTATGAGCTAGTGTACGAAAAACTGCCAACTCTTCCTATTCAATCCAAGCTCCATACACTCTTAACAACTTGTGACCTTGACCTTGACCTAAGTCTAATACAAAAAAAAATACTAATAAACATCAACTTACTAAACAAGAACCGATTGGTAGCCTTATCATCTAACAAGTTGCACAAGGCATTTAATAAGCAACACCATGACCTCACAATAAGGAAGGTAAAATTTCAGCCAAGAGACAAGGTCTTTTACTGAAACCCCACACATATGCCATAAAAAACTAAGTTCCAAACATTATGGGAAGGGTCTTACATAATCTATGAAACCTTTCCTTCTAGGGCCATGTTGATATACAAACTTGAAAGCCCAAATAAGAAACTGCTGATCAACATGTAACAAATTAAACCTTTTCATAAGCCTAAGCAAGGCAGTGACTACGACACCTCCTCAGATGGACAGGCACACTCAATTTTTCAGATCTCCTCCTTCCAACTTAGTCATGGGGGAGATGGCCATCCACACTAAACCATACAAAGTGGCTACTCAATTTTTCATTTTTTCTTATTTTTCACAGTTTTTTATTTCACACCATCTTTAGTATGTTTTATCTTTCTTGAATATTTTCCAATTTCTTTTATATTTTACTTTATTTGGTTTGTGTTCTCTCATGTTTTTCTAATGTTTTTCTTTACTATCGCCAGGACTAAGTGCAACTATAGTTGTTTGCTAATGGTGGTTTGTACTATAATGTTATTTGATTGCTAATGTCTAAATTCTATCTTTGAATGTTAGTATTGATAACTAAGACATTGTTTCTTTTTCATGAAACAAGCAGTGAGTCCACATCATCCACCCATCCACAAACTCTCCATGGTGTTCCTTATTTTGGAAATATGAAGTTCCTTCTTTAATAAAACTTTTAACGAACCTGCGACCTTGCTAGTTTTCAAACTTGGAAAAGATTAAATGGATAGACAACGGTGTGACTTCAAGGGGATTCGATGCTCTCTATACTTACCTACCCTCTTGAGTGCATAAGTGTTTTCATGGATTTCTCACCATTCCGCTATTAACCAATAACATGAAGTTAAATTCTTTGCATGGTGTGGTTCCCATTAAAAAATTAAAAAAAAATGGAAATTCAAATCACACCCCTTAGACTCAATAACAAGCTACAAGCATTGGTTATGGAACTAGAAAGACATGTTACCCATGCTTAAAGCTCCCCTCTAACTAAGGTCCTTTTTTACTTCCTACTTCTCTTTCCTTCTCTTTAAGGAATGGTGATTAATTTGTGGGAGCATTCTTGTGTCTTGAGGGGATGAATTAATCTTAGAGTATTGATGTGAAGTCACTAAAAGTGATTTGTTTTGATCTAGACTAAGGATGGACTTTATCATGTCATCTTAACCATATAATTCATAAGGGACTTCATGTGACCACAATTCGAGGCTCCATTCCACCTTCTCTTTTATCTGCTACTACTTCCCATAATCCACCTCACTACTAGTTTTTCATGGTTTCATTCAATGTCTTAGTTTGATGAGTTGAAATTCCTAGGTAGATTCTTACAGGATTTCTTCCTTAACTTTCCACAACCATTAATTATCCATGTAGTCCAAAAACTCCTTGGTTTAAAGACATGCAAGGGCATTAAGGGCATAAGCCTACTATGGGGAGGACCCACTTGCATACCTCTTGGTTGGACTAGTTAAATTCCTTATCATTAGGCATTTTCGGGATCAAATCCTTTTTGCATCCCATCAATGGCATCTAATTGTGCACTCCTTCACAATCTTCTCCAAAGAAAAATTCCTTTTTTGCAAATTCTCTAACCCTCTTTAAGCATTTCATCATGTTCATGGCTTTTCTGACTCTCCAAGAACTTCAAGTTTGTGTTAAAACTTTGTTTTTTTCTTATCTTTAATGTTGAAAATTTTCAAAGCCCATAACTTTTGAACTACTTATCCAATTTACCTCATTTTTCAATCCTACTACTACTAGAGGTAAGCCCTTTGTCGTGGGAGCCACAAACCTTAGGTTTTTGCTTAAACATATTTTTTTGAAATTTCTCTCACTCCCACAAGGGTTTAATGAATGAAATAATACTAAAACCACTAATTTATGCAAGTTAAACCCTTCCAACAAACTCTAGTAACTATTGAAATCAAATAATATTAAAATAATCAATCTACCATGATCACAATTTAGCCAAGTGTAACTACCCAAAGAGACAAGATGTCCAAATATTACAAGTTACACATCACACACTAATTCTTGATTCTATTGTGATCACAAATGATACCTAAAGGGAAGCATGGACTAGAAGCAAGACTGTCCCAACCAAGGGATAAGCAGCCTAGAGCTCAAAGGGGTTAATAACTTGAACAACTCCAAGGATAGGCAACAAAAGCCCATGCAATGGAACCTCTTCAGGACCATTTGATCTTCTCCCTCATCTTCAAGCCAAAAGAGGTTTGAATGTCCTTTGTTGTCATAGTGCTAAATTTTGTTGTCGTGAACACCAAATTTTGTAAAAGACTATAAATTCGTACACTTGGGCACTTAGCATCTATTTGTTTGATCTGAGTCAATTTGTGTGTCAATTAGTTAATTAATAATCTCATACCTTCCTAATATTTTGTAAAGAACATGTTCCTCATTTTGTTTAACTCAAGAATGAGTTTTCAGTCAATTGTGGGGGTATGATAAGATGAATTTTTGTCAGCTAACATATCAAGTATCTGATATTGGGGCACAAGTTATGACATCAGATATCCAATATCGCAGGATGCATGCATGCCTATAAATATAGCACTTGGATGTATGATTCATTCCATTCTTCCATTAGTTGTAGCAAAGCGCTTACAATTTATTTTCTCTAAACTTAGAATATTTTCTAAGTCCCCATAATAAGAGTCAAAGAAGTATATGGATCTTTATTCGAGCACTAATGTACCTGAGCACCTCATTGTGAACGATAATAAAGATGAACTTTTCTAATCAAACCTTGCAGTACTTGGATTAGCTTAATGTTTTCTTTACGCATTTAATATTCATGCAATTTACTTCAATGTTTCTAAGTAATTAATTAATAATGATTAATTAACAAACATAAGTACGATAACTTCAAGCATACATTAATGCTTTAAGAATGAATGTAAAAAATCTCAACTTTATTGTCGTTCATGCCAATGCATTCAAGTACATGGCATTCGAATAAAGCATCGTACAATCTCTTAAATTCACATTGTAGGCACTCAAAGGGAAAGTATTCTAACTTTGGAGAAAAGATAATGCAAGGACTTCACTATGCTATGAATCTAAGTTGTCATAAATGTGAGTGATGGCTGCATTTATATAGGCATTGCCTACGTCAACATTGACACATTTGCATCAACATATCTAACCATGCATCAATGGGGCTACGTCAAAGCATGTCCGTTGATGTAGCCTATCTAAGCAAGACTCATCATTGTTAGATATAAGTGGAGCATTATAATTACTAATTTGATTGATATTTTCCAAATTCTACTAAGAACACTTAGTAATTTTCTTTATGATACTTCTAAACCTTGTAACATGTACATTTCCGCTATCTAATAAATCCATATGATCTCTATAAACATACAAAAATTTCATTTTTAATTTTAATTTCACTTCATCACCTTTATAGTAACTATGCTAAAAAAATGGATTCCATACTTCGAATACAAATCCTGAGTCTTTTGTTCCTTTTAATTTTTAAAAGCTCTTGTTTAAAAAAAAAATATATGACTATACCATTAACACATTGCAAATAAACAATGCATAAAGATATGTCTTTAACAATTTTTTAAAGAAAATTAAAAAAAAGGAATCAAACATGAGACCCATAGTACCAACAACACCACAACAAAATAGTATAGTAAAATAAATGAACAAAACATTTCTTAATATAGTTAGATTAATATTCATAGAGAAGATACTATCCACTTATTTGTGGGAAGAAGTACAAGACACAATAATCAAAATTACAAATAATCATGCAAAAAACATATAAAAACAACTAATGAAAATGTGAGCATAAAATCATGTAGACAAAACAAGTAAATGGCTTAAAATTCTTCATGAATAATAAATATTGACTTTACAATCAAAACAACATTAAACATGAACCCTACATTAGATTATTCAAAATTTCTTATGAATAATGAATATGTTAAGTGCACAATCAAATTAGTATTGAAGAAGAACATCACATTAAGCAAAATAGTTATTAATTTGATTGATTTGTTTCAAATTTTACCAAGAACACATAGTAATTTTTTTAATGATACTTTCATACCTTGTAGATTGTACATTTCCACTATCCATTAGATCTATAAGGTCTATGTTTTAATTTTAGTCTCATTTCATCACCTTTATTAATATCTATGTCAAAAAATGGATCAAATACTTTGAATAGAAATGGTAATTCTTTGATTCCTTTTATTTTTGCAAAGATCTTATTCAAATATATATGGCTAGACTATTAAGATAGTGCAAATAAAATATGAACAAAAGTATGTCTTCAATAAATTTTTAAAAATAAAAATAAAAAATAAAAACAAGAATCAAATATGAGAGCCATACTACCAACAACACAACAAAATGATATGGGAAATTAATTAACAAATCATTTCTTGATATAGTTAGATTAATATTCACATTCAAGACACTACGCATCTATTTGTGGGAAGAAGAATTAGTCCTAGCAATTAGAATAATTTCTTCTTAATAACCAATTATGTTATTTAGTTTTCCTTTACTATATTTTGCATAGATAATTATTATAATTAAATTCTTAAACATCATGATTATACAATTAGATCTAAAGTTTCTAAACAATAAACTACATAATCTAAATGAGGAACACCTTACCAAAAAAATTTCTTTTGGTAGCATTTTCTAGATATTCTCTTAATCTCTTCCTAGGTGTCTACTAGGCGTTACAATTTTTCAATTCACAACCAAAGATTGGATGTGACATAGTTTAGTTGGAAGATAGTTTAATGTGGTTATGCATTAAATTCATAAGTTGATTACTATTGTCCATTCATGTTGTTTCTTGGTTGTATCCAATTCTAGTTTTTAGACAAGTGTTGTGTTGAGTTGTGCACTTCATGAAGCAAAGTTAACAAAAACTTTCTAGATTGTGTAATGGTCACAAAATTGACTAGAATTCATAAAAACTTTTATACAAATTAAAATGTTAAAAAAGAACCCCAAACACTAAATAAAACTTAGCACTCAAACAAAGCTTAATCACTAAAATTAAGAAACATCACCACAAAAAACCAAGTGATAGCCAAAAATATTATAACAATCTAACAATGATCATCAATCCAACAAAACCAATTAAATCATTATTTCAACTCTAAATCTCTAACACATTATCTATACAACCAATTAAACTACAAAATATAGACTTGTTTAATGGAATAACATCATAAAGGCTTTGATATTCCTACAATGCAATTTGTTGACTTTAGATTTGAAGAGCTAAAATTGGGCCAATGCCAAGCTTGTGCTAAGTACTACAATGTTATAGGCATTAAACTTTTGATAAGATGCACTTCATTATATAGTTTATTAAAGTTTACTAAGAAGAAAAATGTCAAAACACATGTAAATTTTTATTTTATGCAAGTGGTAAAAACCATTAACAAAACTCCAAGCTTTCAAAATATGCTTGATGATGATAAAATATGAAATGAAAATACCACTACAAAAAAAATCCAATTAGAAGACAAATGTTATACCAATGATCACTATATCTAGATCTACCTTTTTGAATATGCTTGCAAATATATTTTTAAAATATCCACTTAGTACAAACAACAATATTTTATCTACAACAATTAAGCAATCCCAATGCTTCATCTTTTATTGACAATACAATCCTTTATTACCCCTAAAATAAAGTCAACAAAATTGACAATGTAATAGAAAAAACATTATTCTAGCTAACCCCATTTTGTTGGGACAAGGCTAAGATGATGATGATGATGAATAGAAAAATCCTTATGCAATAAAAATATTAATTTTTTCATGAAAAAGAAGTATCTTGCAATATGCATATTTAGTAAATGTAGAACCTTCTCGATAATGAAAATGCTATCCATTCTACAATTAAAGTGTTTTCACATTTTACCTTAGTTCTATCGAAGTATTATGTTAGCTATATATCCTTAAAGTACAAAAAGTTTCAATTCTAACATGTCACTAGTGAAATATCATTAACTTTAACGATAACATTTGTAGCTTGAAAATACAAAGTCAAAAGGCTTAGGTCCACTAGCTATAATAAGTTCCAATTTACTATGCTCCTTTTAAGAAAGGAACTTACGTAAGGAAAACCTACGAATGATAATAGTTGGCCTTCTAATAACTTCCTTCACTATCTTTTTTTTCCTCAAGCCATTTCTATTTGTAATTCTCTAATTCTCAAACAAATTTGGAGGACATGGTGCAAGCTTAGTAAATATTGGAACTACAATCATATTACAATTTCAAAAAATATGCTTAAGCAAATTAGCCCACTGTGGCATCTTTTCAATAAAGGAGCTTAGGCTACTAATGCATCTAGATTATGTACTACTTGAAGCACTACAGTTTCTTGTCTATGTATGCATGATAGATGGATTACTTGGAATGAAGCTTCTAGCCTTTATAGTTTGAATAAAAAGAGGAAAAAGAATTTTAAAATTTTAATTTTTGATCTTGAGATTTTATTTAAAGTTGACAACAATTTGCATCAAGCTTTTTCAAATATTTTTTGGAAAGATGGTAAACATGTTTTACCTTTTAATTTGAAAGTTACTTATAAGATTATTACAAAAAATGATTTTATTTATAACAAATTCAATAAGGCCTAGAAATTGCAATTATCATCGCACTTTTGGATGAAGAAAATAGAAGATATTTGCAAAGCTACAATATTTCCTAAAATTCATATTTTTGTTATGGTATGTTATTCATCAAAATCTTCCTATCAACATTTATCCTAAACATATGGGAAATGTTTCTTCTCAATGTTCTTTTTGTAAAAGTGAAAACTCATTTTCTCATGTTTTATTGAGTGTCCTATTGTTTAACATTCTTGAAAATGGACACCAAGAATTTATAAGTTTCAATTGAGCATTAATGAAATCATTCTTGATGATCAGTCTGCTTTGTCTACTTCATTTCTTTGCATTTGGCATTTACCTTCGACCACTTGTTCTCTCCTCTATTTGGAAGCTTTAGTGTGCAATTATTTTTCTTCAACAAGAGCATAACTATGACGTCTCTTCAAGTATCAAATACCAGATTCTCAATGATGTCACATTTCAATTCCAACTTAAAGCAAGAAAGTTCCCACTAGAAGCTAAACAATTAATTTGTTTTCTACAATATTAATTTCTTTTTGTTTTCGAGGCTTAATGATAAAAAACTTTTCGCTTTTGTTGCTATGTGTTCATCATATCTAATTGATTTATCATTTTTCTATAAAGAGAGATTTCTTTTTTTACAATAATAGAAAGTGAAAAACCCATTAGGACACTTTTAAATAAGGGCAAAGCATGATCCTTTTCCTACCCCAAAGGGAAGACTTTTCAAGATTAAGTGTAAGAATAAAAACTTGAAAAAGCATCACTAAAACTATTAAGCTTTTTCTTTAGACTCTCTTTTCAATGATATCATGTACTCTGATTTTTTTAATATTTTTGATTTTTTTAATATTATTGTTCCTTGTTTTTCTTTTTCTTCTTGAGTCCTACACTCCCCATTGTGCCTTTTATAACCCAAGTTCTCTGCATAGACTGAACACTTAGGACATGCACCATCGTTACACTTTTTCTAATGATCTGCTTCGTAAAATAGTGCGAAGCAAATTACTTTCTACATGAGCAGAACTGTTTTCTACCTAATTTAACCCCCTACCCAACCAGTCAAAATCAAGGACCATTAATTTCCCTTACGCAAACAGAACATATCCGTAAACCCATTTCGCCTTTAGTAAGCAGCCGTCACAATCGCCGTTAGGGATTTCCGTATAGATTCCATTCATCGAATCACATCAGCCTGCCAACAAAATGGGCACGGGATTTCACCATATACTCAACATATTGTTTTTTTTTTTTTAATTTATTTATTCCTCCCGTTGCCTTGAAACCTAGTTCCAGCCATCATTCTTCCTCAGATTCATTTCCTTATCCAAACTAGGACCTCACCTCACCAACCATTTAATGACGATGGGCTACATCTCTACCCCCATTCAGAGATAGTTATGTTTCAAGGTAAAAATAACACTTGTAATCCATGTTAATCTGACGCAAAAAAGGAATGCGAAAATGACTTCCTTGCCCAACATTCAGCAATTCTGGACCGTAATCATTTTGGTAACCCGTTCAGCCAAGATGCATTGGATTTGGTTCGACCCATCATGTCAGGATGTATTACAATTTCAATGATAAAGTTAGCAGCCAGATCCTGTAAATTGAATTTCTCCTAATTTGATCACAGCATGAACAATCACATTAATCACAGAACCAGCAGGCCATCATTCATTCATCGTTGAAAAATACATCATATCATAGCTCGGTCTTCACACTATGCTGGTCAAAATTGATCCGTGAAACACAAAATTAATCATATATGATGACGTTCGCTCGTAAATCATAATATATATTGTCCTGCTTCGGGTGTTAGGATTCTCCATTTGTTTACCCCACCTACAAACAAAACTCTTCCCGATTGAAATTTCTTCTGAAAAAAATACACAACAGAAAATTTGCTTGCTGGGCAAGCCCGCAACAGCCCGCATAGACATGTAATTTTCAAAATTACCTATTACTTTTAATAAAGTAGAATACTTAAATCTATTGAATTAAAGTAGCTGTAACAGTCCATCATCATCTATTACTTTTAATAAAGTAGAATACTTAAATCTATTGAATTAAAGTAGCTGTAACAGTCCATCATCATCTGTCCCAATAGCATAGAACTTATCATAAGGTAAGGTATGCATTGCTGTAATTTCCTATAAGGGAAGTTTACAATCAGGAAATGAAATTGCCAAAATCATTAAAAATTTATATAAATATAAAAATATAAAGCCACGAAATTTGCAAGCCCGTAACAGCGCCGTAAGCAAATTATTATACACGTATACTCGGAAAAATACTGACATCGATGTATCTGGTACAAATAAAATGGTCTGACTGAACCTTAACATACATACCCGTAATAAATAAATAAAAAGGGAACTCCAAAAATACTTACAATTTTAAAAATCCCAAAATGAAAAATTTTAAAATCTGCAAACCATACTAGCCTCCTGTGCACCAAAATATAATTGAATTTCCAAAAACGTCAAAGCGTTTAATAATGCGTCTAAAAAATTGAAAACTACACAATCAGAAACAGGAAATGCTTGCCAGGGAAGGCGCAACAGGCTAGATCCCTCTACGCAACAAGCAAGCCAAATACCAGGAGAAACTGAAGCTTAACCCACAAACTAGTCTGTCGAACAGTAAGTTAAAAATTACTCTTCAAGGGCGGTCCTGAAACCTGGCCTGAAACACCAGATCACTGGCAGGATACAAAATTACTTTGACCCAAAAATGATTGCTCGTTCAAACCAGATTTCAACATTTGCTGACATGTAAAATCTGTGCGCAAATCTACGCGAGAGCCGCATTAGCCTAATGTGGATCCCAGGTGCCCATCGTGGCAAGAATGCTGCCTTCGCGGCAGCGCATGGATCCTACCTTGGTTATAATACCAAAAAATTGATAAAATACATAAACTATATTCTACAAAAACCTTAATTCACAAGTTAATTCCCCCAATACACCCCTATATTGTATCGAGAAAGGCAATGCATGGCCAAAGGACAAGCGCTTAGCGTCCGTTTCTAAAGCCTGGACCGCATGGTATACTTTAAGCAATGCTGACGCCATTTTGAACATTCAGCATTCAACATTCCAAGCCAGCACCCCATAACCGCATTGCATAAAAACCCAAATCATACATTGTAGAATCTTGAGTGCAGAATTGCAAATTTTTGGTGGAGGAGGTTCCCATGCAGAGCATAGACAGTATTTCTCCTCCGCCTTCTCCACCGCTGCCTGGCGTTCGGTCTCCTTTGCAAGCTCGGCATCCACGTAATCTCAGACATGCAGGTGCTGGGCGCCTTTCTTTGCCGACTATCCGTAGTGCACATCTGGATGGTTGTTTTCAGCATCATTTCGATGGTGAATTTCAGACACAAAAGCAGAATAGACCTGCCTCGCCCAAGAAGAAGCTTGGGCTTAACTGGAGGGAGTATCATGGGCAGAATGACTGGGATGGTTTACTGGAGCCACTGGACGAAAATCTCAGGCGGGAAATTCTCAAATATGGAGATTTTGTACAGGTAAGCATCATCCAAGCTTAAATTATCATCTTGTCCACTTGATTATATTTAGTGTATTCAATCAATTGCTATGATCATTTGTTTGCCTTCACACTGCTTTCTGGGTCTGAGTCTTTCTTTCAGTTTTTTGAATCCCTGACAACAGATTTTCCCGAGTCCCCCAGTTGTTTCCTCTGTTCTATGTCACGGAACAGGATAAGATACCTCAGTTCTTGGTTTTTATGAGTTGATCGATTTCTTCCCAGTGAGAAATAACTAATTAGCTTTATCTATTACCTTCGAAGGATCAGTCTGACGCCTATGACGAAAATACCTGACAAACTTTCTTCCTCTTGAACTCATCATCACCCATTCAAATTTTCCCCGGCTCGGTCGGCTCCCACGCAGACTACAATTATTGGCAATTCTTTCCTTTTTTTTTCACAAAACCAATAACTTTTGCGTTCCAAAACTCCATTATCTATTACAAGTGATTTTAGTCCAATTACGTAACCGCCAATCAAAAACCCGCAGCTATAACAATGATTGCCGGTGGGAGGCAGTGAACACATTCACAGAATCTCGGCACCCAAGCGATGACCAAACCTGGAACCTGCGCTCTCGCCTACCGTAGCTTTTTCGTGGCTAGGCCCTGTGAATTGCATCCGGAAGTTAAATACGTCTAAAAGAAAACCAGATAAAAAACAAATGCTTCAACTAAAATGGGGCACCCCGTTTCTTAACGTCTCTTCATGGATGCTTGTCACGATGTTGGTGCTACTTCAATATTTTTGCTATTGTTCCTCATTGCTGCTTTTCCTATATCCGCGTATTCTTTTTACTTTCAATAACCGGAGTATGAATGTATGATAATGGTGATTCCTGTACAGGCAGCATACAATGCCATGGATTTCGACCCGGAATCCCGGGACTACGGCTGCTGCAAATACCCTGACGAATCCTCGCTTCTGGAATCAGCCGGTCTGGAAGGAACTGGCTACCGCGTCACTAAGCATCTCTACACCAACACACAAGATTTCCCGGACTGGATTTACAGAATAACTCCCAAATGCCAACGAAAATTACTACGGCAGACTAGCTGGGTAGGCTTCGTCGCAATCTCCGAGGACCCAGCCCAGATCCAACGGCTGGGGCGCCGCGATATCGTGATCGCATTACGTGGCACCGTCACGGTTCCCGAGTGGCTGGGGATCCTCAATCACCGTCTCATAACAGTGAATGCCCGCCACAAGGTAAAAGCCGGTGCCGGATTCTGGCGGCTCCTGGTCGGAAAACCGCGCTCGGGGGGGCCCAGCATGGGGGACGACCTGGTGGCCGAGATCCGACGCCTGCGGGATCTCCACGCAGGCGAGGACGTCAGCGTCACGGCCACGGGCCACAGCATGGGCGCCGCGCTGGCGGTTTTAGCGGCCTACAGACTCGGCGAGGAGGCCGGTATTCCGGCGACCGTGTTTTCCTTCGGGAGCCCCCGCGTGGGGAACGCGGCGCTGGGCAAATGCCTGCGCCGCCGCGGCACCCGGGTCCTGCGTGTGGTTAACAGCAATGACGTCATCACCAAGGTGCCCGGCGTGGTGATGAACGAGCGCTGGGGCTGCGCCACGTGGCACTACCACCACGTGGGCCGCGAGCTACGCGTACGGACGGCGAGCTCGCCGTACCTGAAGGCAGAGGCGCAGAGAGACTGGAATTGCAGCCATGATCTGGAAGCTTATCTGCATCTGGTTGATGGCTACCTCAGCTCGCACTGCCCCTTCCGTTCAGGGGCCAAACGGGACATACTGCGCTTGCTTGTCAATCAGAGAAACAATGTGCAATTTGTAGCGCCCGGCGGCTTCATTGGTGGCCCCGCCCATTTCTTTTCAAGATAACATTAACGTTACCATTTCTTTTCAAGCCATGCTATGCAATGCTATCCTTGCACAGACTATGGTACGTTTGGTGTGGCCGGCGCCCACCATTATGCTTCTGAGACTGCCGTGGTGACTCGTCATGTCGTGTGTATATTCTGCTGCATGGGGGATCCGGCAGTCCACACTTTCGTGTACATGATTAATTTGCTGGACCACAGAGGTCTACGAGCCACGTGTCTTGTCTCGTCACGCCGCAGACAATTACCTGGTTCCGGCTGCCGGCAGACATTCCTTATCTGCAATGTCGTCATGACATCTCACTTGATCTCGCAGTCCCCACTGACTAATGTTTCAAATTCTTTCACATACATCTGTGCAAAAATTGGTGTATGTAAAAGTCGTTTTCTTATTTGAAAAAACGACCGGTATGCTTGGATTATTTGACCAATGCGTCCAACGGACTGTTTCCAGAGCGGAATTCAGGGCTTTTTTTGGACATAAAGCATCTACGCAGACCATACTTCATTTTTTACATCACATCAAATCATGATCTCAAATGCCTGTTATCGTCTTGCCAATCTGAAGCTTTCAATCCCTTTCGTTCTAGGTAAACGGCGGCGGGAACGAAATTAAGCAACCGCAAGAAATAAACATGAATCGTGTCCTATTTAATATTGTCCTAGACTCAATACTTTAGGAGAAAAGATTTAACCAAAAAATGTTTATTTTATCGTTTATTAGAAACAAGTGCGTGCGTATTGTTTACACTAAAAAAATAGGATGGAGCATGAATCAATGCAAGCCGTAGAAGAATAAATAACTGCAGCATTATTGCAAGAGTCGCCCTTGAAGGCGACCTATCAAAGGAAACGATATATTTTAAGTGTCATGGCAAATAGCTATCCTCGATGGAAATATTGGTGTAGTGCTCAATCCTTTTTAGAAGAAATTGTGGACTCCAAGGGTCACAGGAAAATTTACTAATGGCTTTAGAAAAGGAAGAGTTAGTGTAACAATGTTTTAAAAAATTAAGTGATTATGTTCAATATGGCTTGGTTGGTAACAACCTTGGGTTTTAAGCTCATGGATTTTGCTCAATACCTAAAATATAGATGAGGCTTATTGGAACAGAGAAGAACCCGCCAACTGGTTGGATAACCTACCAAGCCTTACCAACTTCCAAGCTATATGCATTGTTTCTAAAATGGAAACTAGACCAAATTAACTTGCCATAATGCTTATATCCCTACAATAATCCATGGGAATCAAAGTTATGATTCACTGGAAGCAAGTCCCCAAAAAACAAAAGGCACTACTCCGATAGAATATGCCCCTTGTATTTTGCAAGTCACAAGTTTCATTCATTCATAACAATGAGATGTTACCCTAGTCGTAAGGGTCTTGGCCTGTAACACTAAGTCACAAGCTCAATTCTACTAAGTAACACCAAGTTATAAACTTCTATAAATCTTGGGTGTACCTATGTTTCACTTATTTCAAGTTCCAACACTCGCCCACAAGTTTCATTCAAATAACTATGCAAATCAAACATACCATTATATTCTAGTTCTACAAAAATTTTGTGTTGGCTATATGTTCTTTGCTACATAGAATCGTCTAGTTCCCATATTAAACCACGACCCCAACCTCTAATTGCAAAAACCTTAACAAGTCACATTTATCAACTAATACAATCTCGCCATCAAGTCATATTGCAATATTCCTCTATAATTCTTCTAAAATATTATGTTGGCTGCATATCGTGGGGTATGCTAAAAAAGATTATCTCCCTTCCAATTACATTTGTGTGGGCATTAAATAGAGCTACACTAGATAACCCATCATTAAAGCTACAAGTAACACGAAAAAAGTATATCTACAAAACTTTTACAGAATTTTACATACATGATTTTACCTATATCCAAAAGCTATAAGGACATTGATTTGCCAATGAGATATGGTTCAATATATGCAACTAATTTGCAAGTAAGAGGTACATTGCTTTACACTCTTGTTTCATTATTAGGCCAACCCTTATCTATGCCAAAAAAATGCCAGTAAGAACATACCTTTCCTAGCAAGTGTACTGCTTTCTTTGGAGCTGGTTGCAACTTCAAGTTATGATTGAAGCATTGTTACATTGTACTTTCGGTTTGTCAAGGTATCGTACTGGCTTTATAACCTAAGAATACATATAGACATATAGTCGATGTTTTGATTTCAACCATGCCCTTATGTATGAGCCATTGCAGTAGAAATTTGTGTAAACTTCACTTTGTAATTACTTATACATAATTGGACAAAAGGTTAACCTTTTGCTTTCATCTCTAAAGATGCCTGCATGGTAAACCTGCTCCACGTGCCTACAAACAATGTTGATGCAAATGCAATTGAAGATATTAAAAAAATTGAAAGAATTTTCGTGACATAATATAGCATGTCATGAACAGGCATGTTATCAATGGCACAAGTCAACAAGAATAACTCTCAAGACAAGGTGGGGTGTCACCAGTGTTTCGCATCCTTGCCAAAATTTCCACATTTGGGACGTCCCAAAAACGGGAGGTGTACTGAAACCAACAAGGACGCAGGAGGTACATGTGTGGGTTGTCTCCAAATCTGAACTGCGTGTTATTCAGAAAACTGAGAAACAGCCTATAGAAATAAGATTCAGAAGCGTAATCCGGGGTCGCTGGATGCAACATGTAGTAGGATTGCACTGAATACTCCGCATTTATTCTAGTTTGCCTGTTTTCTCATCACATGTTCTTCATTTTTCAATACACTTTTCACACTCCCCAATTTAGAAATGAAATATCTCCTTTGTACCCCTGCAAGCATTGCAGCAAAGCATCACAGTAACTGAAAACCAAAAACACAACATACCAAGATAGAGAAATTTCATGAACAGCCGACCTTCATAGCGCCTCTATTTGTCCGTCTATGCAAGAATGACATAATAATTGGGCTCTCTTAATTTCCATTGCAGAAATGTTTTTACTAGCAACAACATTATACTCAACCTTGTGTTATAATCAGATCTGAAAACACACTACAAATGCTCTAGAGAAATTATTAGAACCCTACAGATCTGAATAAATCATTAGAGGCAAAATATTGCACTGTAGCTGGTCAAGAAACACTATAAATCACTCTCAAAATGTTCTAAACTCTAGCAAACATTTGCTGTGATAACAAAATAAAAGCAGAATGAAAACAGTAAAAATAGCACAAAAACACAGAGAGTTATGTGGTTCGGGCCCTTTTTACCCTACTTCCACAACAATGCTGATTTGCTTTCTATTCTTCTCAAATCTTAATCTTCAGGACACAAGCCATCCTTGTAACTTTCCAAACACCCAATTTGTTATTCCAACAAATCTCAGATCAACACCAACAAGACTCACGTCTCCAAGGTAAAACCTTGATACAATGCTTTCACTTCAAAGCACACACTAAAGGCTACCCCAAGCCTTCTATTTATGAAGAAACATGAGGACCAAACCCCAATCCTAATACATGTGGGATAAAACACCAAGCCTCCTCTTTATGAGGAAACATGAGGACCAAACCCCAATCCTAATACATGTGGGAAAAACACATCCCCACATCAAATGTAACATAAAAGGAAATACAACAATTAATGTATTTGTCTTCATTTTTCCAACAGCTTGCTATTTTCTTATGGGAATCCACAATTTGCAGCAAAGTTGCATGCAGCACTATTTAAGTTTTCAAATGCGTCTGGTTTAAGAATCAATTTAAATAAAAGTTGGTTGAATTTTAGGGTTAAGTAACAACTTACGCAAATATATTGATTTCATGGGATGTGAACTAGACTCATTCCCTACTATGGACCCTATCCCTATCTTTGTGGATTGTATGGAAAAGAAACTTTGGTACCTGCTTCTTCAGAACATTGATAAAAGACTTTCTTGGTGTAAAGCTAAACTTCTATGGTATGTTGGCTGATTAATTGGTGAGATCTATTCTTTGAACTTTGCCTCTTTGTTACCTTTATTGCTTTTATTGTCTTAAAACAATTATTTTTGAAATAGAACAAAAGAAAAAAATTTTTTGTGGTCAAACCATTTGAAGAGATTGCTACAGAGATTACTACATGTTTAAATTGGAGTACAATATGCAAACATCCCAAGTAGAATCTTAGGCATATACAAATACTAAGTGTACTTTATTAAGGAAGAGTGCTCGGCAGCTTGGCGTCTTAAATAGACCATCAATTCAAGTGATGAAACCTAAGTACTTGTAAGGTTGTTTTCACTTTAGGTCACCACCTCCAATAAATTCTGATAATGATTTTTTGTTGACTTGATAACAATATTATTATAAAGGACATGAAGGTAAGGTGTGGACAACACTCCAGTTGTTTATTTGGTTTTCCATATAGCCAGAACAAAATTTTAGAGTTTTTCAACAAAGATCATGAAGCCCACATCAATGTGGGTTGCTGCTATGGTTCTTTGGAGGGATGCCACAAAATTTTGGAGGAATTATAACTAGAACAAATAGTTTATATGTTGTTTTGTTTGTTTTTCTATAAAAAAAACAAGAAGAACATGATAAGCAGGCCAGCAACATCTCGCTTTGGTCATATGCAAGTCTATGCATACCAACATTCCTAAGACTTGTGAAACAGAGGATGTCACAGACATTATAAATCTAAGTGCATTAATATTTCATTTGTAATGAAAGGCAATCCCTTTATCATACTTATTAGGTTGTTGTTCTAGTTTAATGATTGAAGTTTTAGCACAATAGATCAAGTCGCACTATTTCTGTCACACAAATTGCATTCAAAAACTTTTTGATAAAGTTTTGAAATTGCTTGGCCTTAAAATTGAGCCACTTCATCACAAATACCCAGGATGAATTACCTTGATGCGTGTGGATCAAATACATCATAACATAAAGTTAACACCGGTGTGTTACCCCATTACCAAATTCATTACTATACAAATTATTTTTTGAATATCACCTTCATAATGGAAGAATCTCACCAAGAGATCATCATTTGGAGTGTGCTAAGGTGCTTGTTTCTCAAGTTGGAAGATATGGGTTTGAACCTGAGCACAGCCTTTTGAAGGGGTTAAGCTTTTGCTCATCCACTGACCCTCCCAAGGCTCCACTTGGCAGGATGAGCATTAGGGCCCCAGATGAGAATTCTTTATAATGCAAGAATCTCAACATCAAGATTGCATCATCTCTACCAATGAAACTAGTTTAACTCCAAAATACCTTTGAAAAGTTCTGGCAAGTTCTTTTATTCTACAAAGATGGATTATCTAATATATTTGGGGTGCTTATCTCCAATCAGTCTTGTCAACCCTAACAAAAGCTTTCAATGGACAAATGGATTTCTCTGTCAACTTTAACACCAACCTCAGTGTTACTAATATTTCATTTCAGATTGGAAGCAGCATTGACTGAAAGTGAAGTTCTTTTCATTAAAAATTCTCCAAGTAGTTTAATGTGAAAGTCTAGCCTAAGTACTATTAAAATCTTATCTCTAGTAAAATCCTTGCCCCCTCTAGGAAACGATCTTGTGGAACTTGGGCTTCTTAGCAATGGAAATGCAAGAGGTTCTGCTAAAACCAGCCTTTAGCAACTATCTAATGAGGAATTGATGAAGTACAAGGAAGGACCCTCATGCAGCCAAGTTTATGTTTTCGGTGACACTAAAACACCGTTTGGTAATTCATGACATATTCCACCAAATGCCTAGCTAAGAGACATTTCCTAGTTCAGTATGAAAGCTACTTCCAACTTGCTGTTTCAGCTTACTAACAACATGGCTTCTCCCAGAGTGAACTCTTCTCGTTTTCCAGACTAACGCATCACTATACCCTACCAAAAATGCTGAATCCCAAGTCAACACAAAACCGATGAACAATAATATAAGCTCAATATGCCAACCTCCCAATTTAAAGAGCACACAATAATGCATGTTCTCTTAATCCAATCTTTGAAACTAATGTAGATACTCATAGTCAAATCCATGGCACCTTCTCATTTAAGTATGGGCAAAGATACTGCCTTTCGGGAGACTCAAAATCAAGAGAATATAAATTTCTGAAAAGGGAAAAACTTATAGAATAGAGACGAATATTGACACATTCTTCAATGATTTAGAGCAGCCATCAAACAAATCCATGAGTGGAACAAGATAAGCCAAAGAAACACAAAGTTTCCCATTATCTGTTGGAAAAATTAAGCATTACAAGTATACTTTCGTGCAAAAACTACCATCTTGTAAATCAATGGAAACCAAATAAAAGATAATATCAGAGCAAACAACAAAAGGAATAATACAGTGCAGGATGACGAACCATTTAACCTTGTATTCCCTAGAAAAGGGAGAACGAACTGATAAAACTAACTTCAAATCGATAGGACAACGCTGTAAAGATGGTGATGATTATTATTATATGTTCAATACCCTTCTCTCCTGGAAAAAAAATCTAAATGAAACTACATCCAACGTATAAGCTATATTATGAAAAGATCAATATAAAGATTGTTTCTCAATTTTAACAAAATTGATGTATACTCAATTCAACAGCCATTTCATATGACAAGCATAAATTTATTGATTGCTTTAGACATCATTCCCAATATCACTCTAATACCAGTTTGGATCAATTTCAATAAAACATCACTTTGCAACAAAATCAATTGTAAATCTGGATAAAGTTCAATGAGTTCACATTTTGGCACAGTATTTACAGCCTTACTAGCACCAATATCATTAACTTTACTCTTACAAAACGATGAGAGAAGAGTTGGTTTCTTATCTTACAATAGCTGGCAGAATTTTGCTAAGGCACGTGCTTTAGAACTTTTCACTTGTACCCTGCAATTCACAAGTTTTATCCCAATTCTGTAAGGTAGATACAATAGAATTCATAGAAACTGCGGAGACATTCTCTTACATAGGAAAACAAAATGCAAGCTAAGCAAATATCAGCATCCTAGCCTTGTCCCAACAAAATGGGGAAGGTAATCAAATAAATGAAACAAAAATAGAAACTGCTAAAACTGAACAGTTAAGCAATAGCAAATTAGATGAAGCACTGACTAGAAAAAATACTTCAAATGTAAACGGTGGTATAGCTCAAAGTTTGCCAAACAAACATAATATCATATCTTGATAACGATAATATTTTAAGTATATCTTCACAAAAGGAATGGGGAAAGACTTGAGTGAATATCCAACAATATGTGCTTTAAAAAAACAAACAAACAGTTTGGTCACATTATAAAAATGTATGTGTGCATTGCTCAAAAGTCTGATTTCATGGAATGATTCAGGTTACAAAGACTTTGAATAAACACCAAACAACTAACAACATCAACTTTAATGAAACATCCATAAGCCAAAGATAGGTTTATTCATCATTTGCTTCACTAATTATGATTTTCTGATTATGACAGCACTAAAATTTTAAATCTAACTTTTCACAATGAATTTGCAAATAATTTGTTAACTATATTGGAAGATGACAAACGAAAAAGGTCCGCCAAATTTTAAAGAACATTATTAACTGACACAGTTTAAATATTAAACATAATATAGCAGACAAACAAGCAAGAAGTTTACATTCCTTAAAATGCTTTTGTTATGGAATAGATGATCAGTAGACAGTCTACAGGCTTACACTATCTGGTGAAATAAAAAACTTAGTCATGCAAGATTTTGGTGGAGAAAGCAAATCCACAATATTGCAGAACAAGCAGAATAAGAGAATGATAAGGAGGAAGTACAGAAAGTAACAAGGACTAGCTTATCCAAAGGCATGGAAAGGCCCTAGCTCTCAAATGATTTTGAAGGCGGATGAGCCATGTCCTACTAGTAAAAGCTGCAACAGTCTTATTCTTAATACTATACCAATGTCATCAACGTCAACTTTGTGATTATTGAGTTGACTTCAGTTGAACTTTATTTTTCTAAAAAGTTGAGTTGAGTTTTTAAGATATCTAGAATAGTGTTAGAAATATTGTTATTTTAAATCTCTAAAAGTTATTTTAGAAAAAAAGAGAATTTGTGTTGAAGTTGACTATGATATTTCCATTATTTTACCCTGTGATCTGCCTATATAATCCAATGTTGGTGTTTGTATTGGCAGTGAGTTGAGAGTGTGTAGCCAACTGTGAGGTCTCTATTCAAGGAGAGTTGTGTGGAAGCAATGGCTTGTAAGCTCTTGTAACCATCTATGAGGTTCGAAGATGCAAAAAAGTTGCTTTCCTATATTTCCCCTTGTCTCTCTCGCTCCATTCTACAAGCTTTCTATATTAACTCTGATTATTGTGTTGTCAAATATTCTATTCTGCATTGCACAACTTGGAATATATGTAACAATTGGGATCAAAGTTTTGTATTGTGATCTGAACTTGCAATAAGGTTTGTGTTTATTGGCTTATTAACCAAGTAAATAGAGTTTGTCTATAAACAAATGGTGAAAAAGAACTCACGTAGCCGACCCTATTTTGTTGGGACAAGGCTAAGATGATGATGATGATGACGACGACGACGACATAGAGTTTGTTACAGAGTGTATTATTTGCAAATTGTTTTATGTTTCAGTGGAGGCTGATTTCTGTTTCAATGGGAGTTGTTTATGAAAGATGATGATGATGTCTTGTTTTTGTTTATGAGTGAAACAGATTAGAAAAACACAGACCAAGATGTTGGCACTATGGTAAGATTGGACTAGTGAAAAGAGATTGCTCTGTTTCAAAGCATGATGAGGCTATCTCTAGCAACATTGTACCCTCTAGGTATGTTGTTGTTGTACAGGCATATCCTATTATGTTGAGCAAGAGCTGTACACACCTCTTTTGTTTTGTTCAAGCTTTGCGCTAGTATGCATGTTTTTTGAGATAGCATTCATTGATGCTACAGTAATGCTATCTCATGTTCATTTGGCTTGAGGAGGCCTAGTCTACGAGGATATTTTGTGTAGAGATGCTCCTTGGATGGTTGTGTGCACTCATGATTCTTCTACATGCTCTAGTCTTACTACTAGTCAATGGAAAACGTTTTGATTGATGACATTATTCCAAGCAGTTTTTCATTACTCGTATGATTTATCTTCAGGTGGGAGATTGTTGGAGATGTGAAACCAAATCATGGAGTTGACTTCAATTGAACTTTCTTTTTCTGAAATATTATGTAGACTTTTTCAGATGTCTAGAATAGTTTTAGAAATATTTTTATTTTAGATATCCAAAACCTATTTTTAGAAAATAACATAATTTATGTTGAAGTTAACTGTGACATTTCCATTATTATAACCTATGATCTGCTTAGTTAGTCCCCATGTTGGGGTTTCTGGTTGTAGTGAATTAAGAGTGTATGGTCTTTGTTGAAGGACTATTGTGTGGAAGCAACATCTTTTAATCTCTGTAAACATGTTTATGGTTTAAAGATGTGAAGAAGTTGCTTTCTTATTTTTTCCTTTGTTTCTCTCTCTCACTTCATTCTGCAAATTTTCTCTGTTAACTCTTATTATCATGTTGCCAATATTCTGTAATTCCACATTGCAAAACTTGTAATATTTGTAACAGTTGCAACTGCAAATGGCTTGCTTGCAAGGTATAGCCTTGTTGAATGATTGTTTCTAAAACACTAGGCAGACCTTAACATGAAAACAGAGCTTAAATGCTACCTGAGTATTATGTTGAGCCTATCAGGTATGATATTCTGTTATTGCACATCTGAAACAGTTTGCAACTAGTTAATTTCATTATCAAATAAAAACTAAATGAATAATGGAGGGAAAACCATCAATCTCTGACTAAGACGTGCAATTTTCATATCTACACTTAAGAATTGACTTGACAAAGATAGAATGGGATCCTATGACCCTAGAAACTTCTTCAAATCAATTCTACAATTGACTCTAACGAATAGATCCATAGGGTCTCTTTTGGCATTGAATGAAAAATTCAGTTTCAATTTCAGCTAGTTGCTATCAAATAAAGGCTATATGAATTTTTTATAACAAAAATATTTGCTGTAACTAGTGCCCTGGTCAATGGTCAAGTGGTTTCCCCCCATGCACTTCATGCAACCAGTGCCGGATTTGAAGCCCAGGTCTGGCACGCTTTACCCCATACACAACAATGTAACTGTCTAATTTCAAAGAGGAAAAAAGAATATTCACTGTCACTATCTAATTAAAGCACACAATTTTGTTACCACACATTCTCCACACTAGTTTTTAAACTGTCCTTGATAAACCAAGATATGCAAATTGTGTGCTACCAGGAGGATATGACAAATATTTCTGGAATGTTTGACAGCAAAACCAGATCAATATACATGATATAAAAGACCAAGATCCCCATGCTACAATCAGCTGTAGATTCCCAGCATCACAGAAGATGTGCCACATGTGTGCGGCTAATATGTGCAAGAATAAAGAATAGTAGCAAAGCAGGAGACGGAACAGAACTAAAAGAACAAGTATTTTAATCTTCTTGAATAGCATACAATGTGCCAGACGAATAGCCAAGAAGAATCAACATTACCTATTTGTTGGTGTATCATGAATCGTTGTAATAACATTTACATTTCATAATGCACTATCAAAGTCATGTATCTCATTTCATTTAAAATGATTAATAAAGGTTTATTTAATTTATTGTGGATGTTTCCTTCATATCAACTGAAACGAAAATTATAATCAGTGTAATAAGGGTTATCATACTGTCTCTTTGTTCACCACAATATCAATTGCAATATGATGTCAAATTCTACCACATTAGAGCTACCTGAAATTCACAAAACTTACATGAACTAAGAAGAATGTTTCCCATCTTCCAGTGCTCATAAAAGAAGATTCATTACTCAAAATATGCATTGGTTTTATCTTGTGCATTGATATTCATCAAATCTGACCTTCAATGCTATCAAGAGCTGAACTCTCTGTGTTGCAAAATGCTAATAACCATATTGAACAAATAATTCACAAGAACGTAACATTAAAATAAAATTATCATTTATACAATATGTACTGAACCATTAACTCATACTCTGTTACGTGGCACAACTACTGTTTTAGAACCACTTCCGTGATGTGTTTATACTGTGCAATTTTTTAAAAATATACAAAATGGGCTCCTGACTCTTTTTTCCACCAAAACAACCAAACAAAAACTAGAAATATGACATAGAAACATTTAGCACTGAAAAAGCTTCACTCAAAGAAACCTCTTAGGCTTAAGCTAGTGACTTTAATAGCAGAGGAAACCGTACAAAATTTATACCATTTTGCTTTTACCCAGCGTAGTTCACCCTATCTCATATCTGAAAGCTTTGGAAAATATTTTCCGTTAGGATGCGATTCTCTAATCTAAATCAATATCATGCTGCTCTACGATCACTTTTAAGAGACAATTCATGCAAGTTTACTTCTAAACTATGATTATAATCGTTTGCAAGACAAGTGCACGTAAATAATGAAAAGAAAGGTAGGAATTAAAAATGACCGAAATGAAGGAAGCTCAAAGCACTTTTATAAAAAAAGATAAACAAAATTTAGGTGTAAACCAACATGACACGCCATATACTTACACGTGAACGAGAAAGGTGTTTACAATTCGGGAGTCGCCAAGAAAACAAAACAAAAGATAATGCAGAAAAAAAATGAGAACATAAGCTGAAAGAAATAAAGGAAATGCATGTAAAACTGAATATTTTCTTGAAGGCAAGGCTGAAGGAACAAATTTTATGAAAACGGAAAGGTGTTGTTCTGTCACAAACATTTTTTTTCCTATTGACAAATTACAAGACAAGTGACATGAAAGATGCATTCTGTCTTTCTGGCAATGAACATGTTTATCGCGGAATAAATGAACTGCAGGTTAAGAATCTGCTTTTAATGTTTTTGATGGCGTTGATGGACAAACCGAATTAGAATCAGAAACCAGAAAGCAAACCTGGCAAAAACAAAGCTCGGAAAGTGCTGGAAGTATCGATCACATAAGAGATGCGTTGCCTGCATTGAAAGTGATGACAAGCGATCCAAGGATGCGTCAGATTCTTTGCAGAGAAAGGCGGTGTTGTGCATTGCATTGCGGGAGCAAAACAGGACTATAGCAATCGAATTTTTCACTTTCCCAACCCTAATTCGAGGATATGCAAGGAACATAACGCGCTCTAGAGAGTTTCAGGCTGGGGCGGGCTGTAGTCTTGTAACCTTTGCGAAGTTAACTTCTTAAAATGTTACCACTTACCACAGCGGTAGCAAATGATATCACATTTATAACGTGTAATCCTGCAAAATATATATATATATATTTATTTATTTATTTTAAATGTGATCCGCGTCGGCTAAAGGATGGTGAACATCGGAGGACTTTTCAAGCACCGGCCGGGGTGTTACCGACGCTAATGATTATTATTATTTTTAAAAGGAAAGTTGTTATTGTTTGATCGTCAAATGGAATGACTCAAACACGTGCATTCATATCTGGTGACACGTGACGCTCCGCATCTTCAAGGATTGTTGATTTATATCTGGTGTCGCCTTCATCCCCTTATTCTCCATGCCGCATCTTCAAGGATTGTTGATTTATATCCGGTGTCGCCTTCATCCCCTTATTCTCCATGCCGCATCTTCAAGGTTTGTTGATTTATATCTGNGGTGACACTCCGCATCTTCAAGGCTCTTTGATTTATATCTGGTGTCGCCTTCATCCCCTTATTCTCCATGCTATCTGAAAATTTCGTTGTAATGTGGTTTTTCAACATGATTCTCCTACTAATATTCTCTCCTTGTCTATTCAAGAAGACATTTTTCAACAGCTATGTGGTTTTTCAACATGATTCTCCTACTAATATTCTCTCCTTGTCTATTCAAGAAGACATTTTTCAACAGCTAATGTTGTTGTTAGTGTCTCCTTCTTTGAGACCTCTTCATCTTTTTTGACCCTCTCTTTTATCCCCTTTGTACTATTTTCTTTTTTCTCTATTAATTAAATTTATTTTTTGGGGTCCGACATCCCCCCGACTCAACGACTCAAACACGTGCATTCATCTCTCCTACTCCACAACGTAACCTGAGGTGGTATGTGAAATAGATACTCATTTCATGGATAATTTAGCTAACGAAGGAAGGAATATTGATGATCATGTAAGCGAGGGGACGAAGGAAAATAGTTTCAATGAAGCTTATAGTTATAATTACTTATTTGAGACGGAATGTTATAGCAAAAAGCTTGTATGATTTGTTTTTGATGCCTCTATTGGTGCTTGGTTAATTTGTAGAGTCCATCTTTATTTTTCATGAAAATGTAATATATGTTGGATAGATCCTATAGGTATTTGGATGTAATAAAGCTTCTTTTCATTCCATTTTATAGTTATTGAAGTCCAAGCTATATGTTGGGTAAGATTATAAATAAATAAATAATAATTTAAAAACTCAAAGTACATTTTATCATTAATATAAAAAACAATTAACAATTTTGGGACATTTTTTTATCCTACAAATCCTAAAAAATTGATTTTCTTGGCTAAGAAAAAGATTAGGCTTTGCCCTCATTTAAAAGCACTTTCATAGATTTCTCCTTCTTACGAGAGGATCTCATGTAAATAGAAAAGAATACGATTAAAAAAAAGGATGCAACAATTAAAAGTAAGAAACAAATTACAACTTATAGCTTTTCCAACTTGAGTTCACAATAAAAAGGAAATAATAATACAAGAGACAAATTACTTATTCAACCTTCATTAAAAGTTATCCTACTTGAATATGATATTGAACTCCTTAAGAAAAATCATAATTATGTTCCTGCTATTAAAAAATAACTACACAATGAAGTTGCTAAATAACATAGAAAATAAGCAGCCAAAAACACTTCCAAATACAAAGAAATGTCGTAGACAAATCAAGTTTATCATCAACAATGATATCATTTGATGAAAGGCAACAATTATCTAAAATAGACTACAAATTTGCACATGCATCTATGTATGTATTGCAATGAAATCTATCATTCCATGCAACTTGGACCTCCTAAAGAGATTTACTTAATAAGTGGCCATGAACGATTTAACAAGTAACCACACAACTTGGATTTGTGCAAATGAAAATAGAATTGTGTTTTACCAAATCACACAATGCAAATGATGAAATCGAAATAAAAGAAATAGAACAAAGGAAAGAATCTTGATGTGTTATTGAACTGATGAAATGTAAATAAAAGAAATAAAGCAAAGGGGAGAATCTCAATGCTTTATTGAATAGATTAATGGATGATTTACAACAAATGTTAGCTGCAACGATGGTAAAGATGAGAAGCAAGTAAAATACAAGACCTTTTATTGATGAGTGGTGAATATACCTAAAGCTCCACCATGCAATTTACAAGCATCATAATAGACTATGTCATAATCCATGGATGGACTAACAATAACATTTAGTTTTGTTAGACACTACTAGCCTTTAAGTGAATGTATAAGACATGGTCCATCAACTTATAGTTTGGGTTGTACAATAGTTGATGTTGTAGCAACCATGAGTACACTAGATGAAAATATAAGAAATCATATTTAATAATAATTAATTAAATCCTAAACTAGCCTAAAGCTGATGATGAGCGGTGAAGGTACCCCTACGCTCAACCATATGAATCACAAAGCGCTCATGCACGATTCGATTGAATTCTATGGACTCTATAGTTTCCAATGCACTAGTTCTTTAAGAAGTGAACCTTGCCCTAAAGGTCATTCATTGTCTTCCCAATTACACTTATGATGTACAAATGTATGATTAAGTGCAATTGAGGTATATGATTTTTATTGTTTTATGTTTTATGTTTTATGTTCTTTGGTGCTTAAAGTAGAGAGATGAAGTAATTTAACAACTAATTTAGTTTAACTAACTAAATAATCTCTAAATAGTCCTAACATAAGCATCTGGTCCCACTTTCTATACATGTCCTAAACCTACATAGCCACTACTGGGTTACCAAGTGCTACACTACTAGGTGCACGAAGCAATAATGCTACTGGGATTACTAAGCAAATACATGTTTATGCTCAAAGCGGTCATACTTATGTGTTTAATCGATTTAGCTTAATTAATTAACTAACTGCTCAAAGTCTAATTTAGCTTAATTAACAACATAATTAATGAAAATAATAAATGCATAAACAAATCATTAATCTATTCTAAGTGCTACAGGGTTTGATCAAAAGGCTCATCTTTATTGCCATACACACTAGTGTGGTTTAGGTACAATAGTGCTCAAATAAAGATCTGTACACTTTTTGACTCTTGTTGCAGGCACCCAAAGAAATATTCTAACTTTCAAAAGGACAAATTGCAAGAGCTCTACTACTACTATGACTTAAATTATCCATAAACATGGTTATAAGCTCGTATTTATAGTATTTGCTACAGGACTGCATCGACAGGGCCCCATAAACATAGCAAACACTATGTCAACGTGGCCCTATCAACGAAGTAACACCATCTAAATGGGGCCCCATCAACAGGGGCCTGTCAATGAGGTCATGTCAACGAGGGCCTATTAACATGCCACTTTGACACTCATCATACCCCACAACTAAATGAAAACTCATTCTTAAGTTACCTTATAAAATTGGATAGGCATGGGATTATTGATTGACTCTTAACAAAACAAACTAGCTTGACAAAATTGAGTGCTTGAGTGTACAAATCAACAAATTAGAAAAATTGTGGTGTTCATGACACAAAATTGAACACCATGACATGACTACACAAAAGTGGATAACACATCCTCTAGTGGCATGAAGGTGGTGGAGAAGATCAAATAGTCCTAAGCGGTGGAGGCTCTTGAGGTTCTAAAGGACCTTCACCAACTTCAGGCATATGCAATACTTGAGGCTGTTGTGGCTATCTTGCTGTAGTTGCAAGCTCCAATGGAAGGCAAAAGGCATCTAGTAATGCCTTCATCTTCTCCTCCTTACTCTAGGGATCATTCATGATCCACATGACATCACCAATATGGGCTAGAATGGGGATATCCCATGGATAGGGCATTAACAGAAACATCTCCTTTACATTGACAAACCAGGCAATGAACTATTTACATTCGATATTGAACACCTTGAGTATGTTCTGTAGCTCCTGGTAGTCATTCATTCTCTTGGCTAGGTTCTAGGTAGTTGATCATTGATCAGTGAATTGTGCCTTGAGAACTTTGAGTTCAACATTTGCCACTACAAGCTTTTGCTTAGTGTCTTTGTGATGCTTGAACTCAACCTCGTACAACAAGTATGAGCTGACCACCTATTTCTCAAGTTTTGACTACCATCGTCTGGTAGTCAACATGGCTAGATTTTTATATCAAAGATTGATGAGCTTCATGTATTTCATCATCTTCTCAATTTCCAACTTCTTCATGTAGATTTCCACTTTATTGTAGGTGTTTATCCCATCAATGATGGGTTTCCATAATTCTTTTTCTTGCTAGAGTTTTCAGAGGGTTTCATTCACCTTCACCTTCACCAATTGGATGTGTTTTTCATTTACTTCCTTTTGTAGTCCAACATATTCTCTGCAATGATCCTTGACTCTTTCAAATTTAAGAGCCTCCAATTTCCAGGCAATTACCTCGATTACAATTTTCTAGCGAAGGGCACAGACCTCCTCCATGAAGAGTTTTCTATTTTCTACTACCAATCTCCTTAGTTCTATGTTTGCTCTGGCTAGTTACTCTTGCTATTGATGGATGAGATTAGTTAATTATTGTTTGCGCCCATCAACATTTTGTAAATGATGGTTCTATGCAGTCAACTATACATTCTCCTAGTAGGTTTAATCTAAGGCCTTCTAAATATTATGCTATGTGGCCTCTGCCAAGGATGGATAAAACACTGCCATCTTCATTGCACCTTCAACCCCTTTTAGTCTAGTCTAAAGTTGTTCCATAGCTTCATCTCTTGTCAATGCTGGGTTGAGGAATGTAGGGTCGATAATCTAGGCTCTTAATTTGGTAACTTTAGCAACTAAGCATTCATTCAATTCCTTGGCCTCTTTGTCACTAGGATTCGACCTTGTAGGCAATTGCATTCTTTGGGTTGAGAAAATAGATCCACCTACACCCATCAAGTTGATTGTTCATGCCACCTCGTTTAGATGACTCATTATTGGTCTATACATGGATGGGTCCCCACAACTTGTGCATGCTCATTGCTCTTGTTCACTCAAGAGACATTCTTGGTATTTGTGCAACCTTTGGGTGATTGTAGTGATGTTTGACATAGTTCTTTGAGTGGCAAGTGGAGGTGGTGGTTGTTGCTCTTCTTCTTAGATAATTATTGCAAGCATCTTATCTTTCATCATTTCTACCCAGTTGGCGACTAGAACATGTATGACAACATCATTGGTGTAACAGACTATACCTCCTCTTTGATAGAGTTTTCTGATGAGGCATGGGAAGGGAAATGTCTTCCTTCCATGTTCATTTTCTTTAAATCGCTTCTCCATCTCTAGATAAATCAACTATGGAAAGTTGATAGAGAATCTTCCACTTAGAGTAGCACATGCTCAGGCAAAAAAGTCGATGATTCTACTTGGCCTCATCATGGGATTAAGGTGAAAGGCTACAATATTGTAGTGGATTCTCTCATGTAAGCATGGCAAACTCCTTACAATCGACATTATAACATTGTCACACCCATTCTTTCTTAATGCTGGGATCTGCCTACATTAGGATCTCAACAAGATTTGCCCTTGTTTCTGGCAACCCAAGCACTTCAGCAATCATTTACATTGAGTAGGACATTGAGATTTCCTTGATTTTTATCATTGATCTGGGTTGCTTGTTGTTCCAAAAAAAAAAAA
Organism: Gnetum montanum; assembly: GCA_015680685.1. NCBI lineage: Eukaryota > Viridiplantae > Streptophyta > Gnetopsida > Gnetales > Gnetaceae > Gnetum > Gnetum montanum. Next base: position 646,206 of record MNCI01036344.1, on the reverse strand, counting down.
GTCTCTCCCATGTACCACTCCTCGGTGAAAGTGATGATTGGCCACATGGGAGAGATCTTTAGTTGGTCTTGCACTTCTTTTCGTGCTTGCTCCAAGAAAGGGTCAAAGTTTAACTCTTGGGGCACTATTTTTTAGACCTCTCTTGATCTGGTCTAATTCAAGCAAGCTTCTATCAAGGTCACCTCAAGATTTTCTTGTTGAGCTAGTGCATCATCTCGATGGGAGTGTTTTGTTGCTGCTGCTGGTTTTGGAGTCTATCAAATAGATTCCACTTTGGCCTCTTCCTTAAGACGACTTGTGGCGTGGGTTGCAAGCAGTTCTTCTTGGGCCTATTCTTGGCCCCTTCTTATTCTAAGCCATTTTTCCCTTGGTTGTGATGGTCCTGCTTCCTACATGTGCTTTCCTTTCGGTGTCATATGCGGTTACAACACATCCATGGATTAATAGATATAATGTGTAACTTTAAATTTTTGAATACCTTCTCTCATTAGTTAGTTACACTTTGGCTAAGGTTGGACCATAATAGATTGATTATTTTATTATTATTTTAGTAATTATTTATTAATTTTTATTATAAATGTCATCGGAGCTTGTTGGAAAGGTTTAACTCTTGTAATTTGGTGTTTAATAGTTAATTTCTTAATTAAACCTTTGTAGGAGTTAAAAAAATGGTGAAAACTTTTCCATAAAAAATGGCACATTTATGGCCCTTCATGATGAAGATTTTATCTTTGGTAGCTACAGGGTCAAAGAACAGAGTGATTTGGATAAACGGTTAGAAAGTTATGAGCTCTAGAAAGTTCTAAGCTTTAAAAATTTTAAAAACTCCCTTGGTGTTTGTAAGAAAATGTAAAATTTGCCAAGTGGGTTTGCACATATATATAGAATTTTTCCTCCATGTCAATGGTGCCTTGTATACAGGTTTGCTCTATCGACAAGGCCCCATATACAAAGCTCGTAGAGAAAAATTTGAAATTTGAATATCTTGAAAAATATAAGGAATTTTTCAATGAATTTGGGATCCATGGAATTCCATAAAAGCCATGAATATGAGAAAATCATTAAGAAGGATCTTTGAAAGTTCAAAAATTGAAATGGAGAATGCATTTATTAAATAAAATATGTAAAGGGGTACATGGTTTGATGCAAAAGTTGGGTGTACAAAAGATTCTAATTGCAAGAATGCCTAAGGGTAAGGTGCTTAATGAACCCAACCAAAAGATATACAGGTGAGTCCTTCCCATAGCAATCACATGCCTTGTTTGCCCTTGTATAACCTCAACTTAAGGAGTCTATGGATCCCATAGGCGATTAATGGTTAATGGAAATTAAGGACCATACCCTGAAAGATTCTACCTAATAATTTAAGTACATTAGACCAAGATATAGAATCAAGAACATGGATTTTGGTAGTGAGGTAAGTTACAATTAGCAAAGAAAATTGATGGAGAAGGTGGAATGGAATTTCAAATTGAAGTCATAGGAAGTTCCTTGCAGAAATTGTGTTTAAAAATGACCTGAGAAGATCCATCCTTAGTCCAAACCAAAACCAACCTCTTTTAGTAACTTCACATAGCCACTCCAAGTTCGATCCATGCCCCATCCCAAAGACACAAGAGTGTTCCCACAAAACAACCACCATTCCATAAATAGAGAGAAATAGAAATAGGAAGTGAGAGAGGGCCTTAATTAGAGGGGATCTTCAGGCATGGGTAACATATCTTTCTAGTCCCATAACCAGTGCTTGTAGCCTATTTATTTGTCTAAGGCATGTGCTTTGAGTTCCCATCATGTTGTTTTTTTTATTTTTTGTTTGTTTTTTCTCTTTTGGATGGGAACCATAGCATGCAAAGACTTTATTTGACTTCTGTTATTGGTTGACATGGAACAGTAAGAAGTCTATGAAAACACTCAAGCACCCAAGTAACTAGAAGAGTACAGAGAGTATTGAGTTCCCTTAAAGTCACATCCTATACAAACCTTTGAATCCTTCCCAATTCTGAAAACTACCAAGGTCACAAATTTATTAAAAGATGATTTAATGAAAGACACCTAAAACTCCAAAAATAAGAAAAACCATAGAGTTTGTGAATGGGTGGATGTTGTGGACTCACTACATGTTCCATGAAAAGAAACCATGACCGAGCCATTGGTATAAAAATTTAAAAATAGAAACTAGATATTAGCAAACAAAACATTAAGCACAAACCACTATTAGTAGCAGCTCCAGCACCACTATGTCCTATTGGCACAAAGCACATTTATTAGAAAAAATTTGAAAATCACACTCAAACAAAACAAGGTAAAAAATATAAGAAAGTGTAAAATATTCAAGAAATATTTAAATGTATTAACGATGGTGTACAACAAAACATGGTGTAAAAATAGGTAAAATTTTAAAAATCAAAAAGATATAAAATAAATAACTTACAAAATAAAAAATGTGAAAAATAAAAGTAGAAAAAATGAGGAGCTATATGGATGATTAGCATGAATGACTATCTCCCCCATGACTAATTTGGGAGGAGAAGATCTGAAAAATTAAGCATGGTTGTCCATCCGTTGAGGTATTTGTTACATTGGCTTGCTTGGGCTCATGGAAAAGCTTAACTTGTTGGATGTTAACCAACTTTTTTTTTGTTTGGGCTTTTAGGTTTGTATATGGTCATGGCCTTAGAAGGAAAGGCTTCATCAATTATATAAGGTCCCTCCCACAATATTTGGAATTTTCTTTTTTGAGGTACGTGTGTGGGATTCCAATAAATAACCTTATCTCTAGGTTAAAACTTCACTTTTCATATTCTAAGGTCATGTCATTGTTTCTTAAATGCATTGTGCACTTGATTCAAAAATAGGACCACTAATTAGTTTTTTTTTAGCATGTTGAGGTTGATTAATCTTTCGTTTTGTGCTAGACTTAGGTCAAGGCTTAGTTGATAGGTTGTTGAGAGTGTATGGAGCTTGGATTGAATCGGGAGCATTGGAAGTTTCTCATACACTAACTCATAGAAAGAGTAGCCAATAGAAAGTTTCCATGTTAAGTGGTAGGCCCAAAGGGCATCGTTAAGTTTTATGCTCTAGTCTCTCCTATATTTGCTGATAGTTCTTGTTAGAATCTTTGTGATCTCTCAGCTAGTTACATCTACTTGACCATTGGCCTGGGGATGATAAGGTGTTGTTAATTTATGTTCAACCCCTAAACGTTGCATCAACTTTCGAAAAGTGGCACCTATAAAATGGGTTCCATTGTTAGAAATTAGTGCATATGACATCCCAAACCTATTTACAACATTTTTTTATACAAATTGAGCAATAATGGATGATGTACAGTCAGTGATATCTGCTACTTCTACCCATTCGATGTAGTAGTGATATGTCCTTTTGGACCATAAACTGGCTTTTCTGCCAATTGATCCTAAGAATTATTTCAACACATCTTTTTAATACTTGCTCAAGGCAATCTAGGGCTTGGTCAAATGTAGCCCCAAAGGTAGAGAAGTCATTCATAAAGACTTCTACCTTGCTACCAATCTGTTGTTGAAAAAGTATAAGGACTAGGCATTGAAATGTTTTAAGGGCATTGCATAAAATGAACGACATCTTACAATATGCAAAAGTCCCCTAAGGACTTGTGAATGTTGTCTTGGCCTAATCTTCTAATGCAATCTGGATTTGGTTATAGCCATTATAACCATCCAAGAAGCTATAATAGCAATGCCCAAATATGGTGTCCAACACTTGGTCCAAAAATGGCAATGGATAATGATCTTTAAATGTTGGCATATTCAATAGCCTAAAGTCAATGCAGACCTACCACTTTCCACCTTTCTTTGGCATAATTACAAGTGGACCAACCCACTCACTATCTGCGATGGGATAGATGAACTTTGCCTTGAGGACTTGTTCAATTTTCTCTTTGACAATTTGCTTCAATTTGGAGCTCAATTGCCTCTGCGACTACCTTCTTAGCTTCATGGATGGGTTAGTATAGATATGATGTTGGCATATTGATGAGACGCGGATTGCACAAGCCGCGATATTGCGTACGCGATATCGTGGTCCGCTGCCATATCTATAAATAAGAGGCGGCACTCCCCTCATTTCAGATCATAGGCGTAAAGTAGCGAAGCTCTGGCGGATTGATCACCCCAGAGATAGAATATTTTCCATGTGCCTGCAGTAGGAGTCCCCCAAGTGAACGGTTCTTTATTCGAGCAGCTTTGTACCTGAACGTAAGTTGTGTACGGCAATAAAGACAAGCTTTGTGGATAAACCTTGCAGTGCATGGATAGGTTTAATTAATGTTATTTATTGCTTTCCTAGTAATGCGGCATGAGTAGGACTTGGTTACGAGTGCTGATGAACATGCACGGCTAGCCAACGAATCGGCTATTCATCGCGATTAGTTTCTCTCACCCTTTCCTCCTAGAACATGGGACAAGTACGACTTGATTACGAGCATCTATGGATGTGTACGGCTAGTTAAGGAATCAGCTACTTGTCACACTTAGGTTAGTCAAGTGCCTCAGTATGACCGCTTCGAGCACATGCGTTACGTGTGGTAATCCCAGTAATGATTAACGTTTGGTAGCCATAGTTGCACAGTTCAAGGTGTGTACGGTAAGTGGGAACAGATGCTGACGCTAGGACTTAGTGCTGTAGTTAGAGTTAGTTTAGTTTCTCAACCCTTCACCGTTTAGCATAGGAGATAAACCGAAAAATAAAATAAAATCATATACCTTAGACTTGCTTAACCATACACCGTGACACATACAAGCAAGCTTGGGAAGACAACGAACGATTAACCCCAAGTGTTCCATGGGGCGTTTAGGCATTTAGTCTGCGGAGTTCAACCGGATCGCGCATGCTACGCTCGTTTCGTATGGTTGAGTGTAGGGGTACCTCACCACTCATCATTGGTGCCATTGCTGGGGACTAAGTGTTTTTTACGCCAATTGAACATATGGGATATCACTCACATTGTTGTGAGCTTTAATGAACCTTCGGGTTAATCAGTTAATCAAGAACACATATAATGATGAACAACACACCATTAGGATGGCTTCTTCTCACGAAATCAACTCACCTAAGGACAACACAGAAGGCAGTCAGCATCACACGCATAACTGAGACCAGCCATGTCCTAAACAATCTAAGGTCACATATACTCATCCTGATGAGTATGTCCCTGATTTTACTTTTATACTCCACCAAGATGAACAACTGCGATGGAGAGATCTGCAAGGTAACATTGTGTTACCCCCAGATCGATCAGTCCCTAACATGCTTTTCTGTGCCTTAGCACAGATTGGCATGCAAGAGCTATTTGCTAAATATGTTGCGGAAGATTATGACATGAGGGATTATCATCCCACAAATGCCCAACGTATTCAGGATGAAAGGCAGGAGAGCCAACATTCATTGTTGAAGGGCAAGGTCCCCCATGTCCTTAGTGAAATAGGAGACGAGGAACCCCTCACAATGGGTTTCTTAGAAGATGATGTTCCTCCTCCTCACAATGGTGAAGAGGTTAGGCATCCGGGCCTTCGATCAACTGTACATGCTACAGGCTCTGATCCCTGTGAGCACCAACTATTCACGGTAGGATCAACCACTCACACTAAGGATGGACACTTAGATTGTTACCACGATCGGGGCCGAAGCAGCCGAAGAGAAGGTAAGAAACATCGCCATGGTGATGGATCCCCTTCCTCTTCTCCTTCATCTCACCATTCACACTCTCCTTCCACATCTGGGCACAACCATTGTGAGCATAACGGAGAGGGTAAAAGTAAAAAGGAAGATGAAATACCTTGACAAGAAGGTCGAGAGGAGTTAGGACAAGGGCAAGGACGTAGGGAGAGTAGGGAACCACCACGAAGACATCATAGACGTCATGATAAGGATGATCATGAAGAACCCCTACTCGTAAATCGAAGCATGCTAGACATCACAGAGGTAGTTAGGATCCCCACAAGGCACTTAAAAGATAGCAGGATCAAGCGTTTGGACATAAATAATATCCCACGTTTTGAAGGGGGATACAACGCTGATCCTCAACATCATTTACAGGCATTCCACGATGC
>MNCI01036344.1:618200-635790 GCA_015680685.1 Gnetum montanum | reverse complement strand
ACCGAAAAATACCAAAAAAAATCATATACCTTAGACTTGCTTAACCATACACTGTGACACATACAAGCAAGCTTGGGAAGACAACGACCGATTAACCCCAAGTGTTCCATGGGGCGTTTAGGCATTTAGTCTATGGAGTTCGACCGGATCGCGTGTGCTACACTCGTTTCGTACGGTTGAGTGTAGGGGTACATCGCCACTCATCACATATCCTTGGATCAATTCCAGTCAACTCAAGATATGACCAAGCAAAGACTATTGGCCATTTGTTAATCACCTTCAACAGCTTGTCTTTTTGTTTAGGAGCAAGATTTGCATTAATTATAACCATCTTGTCATTGTGTAAAAATGCATACTCCATGCTGGCTAGTAGAGTTTTTAACTCTAGGGGCTCTTGCTTGAAATTATCAAGGATTACCAACTCTCCCTAATAGGTATCATCATCTTCATCATCAGAGAGTTGGTGATGAACTTACTCAAGTTCATCTATGCCTTTGACATAAGCACATGTTAGGCTCTTAGTTGGTTTCATGCATAATGTGCTGCTATTAGATTTAGTTGTTTAGCCACTAGGTTCCCTACTATTTTGTGGTTACTGTGTACAAGCACCTTTGGATATCTATTTCATGTGCACATTGATTGCATGCTTTAATGAATGTACTCTTAATGGATCAAATTTTTTGCACACAATTGCACTTGTTATCACTATACGCGATGCATGGAACATGCTTCTTATCTAGTCATCTAAATTCATTCTCCTTGGAGATTTCTAAGCAGATGTCCCTTATGCCCATTCGTGCATCAATCGTGCTTAACCAAGCCCTTTCCATAATGATGAGAAAGTCACCTTTGTAGTTTTCTACCTTGATCATCAAAATATCAGCAGGATAGGACCACCCACAAATTGTAGTTACAATGTCCTCCACTAATCCCAAAGGGATAGTGACTAATTGGTCTACCAATTCCAAATGGATGTTGCTTTGCTTAAGAGGGGTAGGTTCCAAGCCTTGTACATGTCATGGGAGATGAGATTGACATTGAAACTAGAATCAAGAAGAGCCTTACATTGCTCATGTCTAGTGATTTGTAAGTAAATAAGAGGACTTTTTGGGTTAGATATCTTTGTGGGAAGGTTGTCAACCTTGATTTAATTGGAAATAGCATGAGTTAACATCCTAGTGTGAATTTGAGGTGGTGTTTGGTTTGAAGGGCTCTTGAATGTGTTTGATGTAAGGGATGCGGGTGTTAGAGATATAGGATAATCAACTGCATTAGGTTGTGAGGGTTTGGGAGGATTTTTGGGTTAGAAAAATGATCATTTCCTAGAGCGATTATCCAAACCACTTAGTTGGAAGGTTGATTGTAAATGTATAGCCCTCATAGCATTTCATTACTACAGCTATGGGGGAATTTCACCTTGCATGGACAAGTAGAAAGTAATTAGGTTGAGGGTGGAGGGATGTGTATAGATGGATGTGAAGGGTGGTATGGATATGGGTTCTTCCCTCAAGTAGATGGTGAATGAGTTCAATTGTACTTTGGAGGGTAATAGTGACGCTAGAATGAGGCATGGCTTATAGAGCTTTGTGGAGAAATAGGCTGCTGAATATAGTACTCATATGGATCTAATTGCCTATAAGGGAACTACTGTCTTGGTAGTGGCATTCCCCATGACTGTGGTTGGTGCCAATGTTGGTATTTCTCATATAGTTTTGATGGAGCTTCACTTGGATGGTAAGCTTGTTGTTCCTAGTGGAACTACCTTAGATTGCCTTGAGGGTAAGGCAATCATTTGGGAAGTTACCTCCTTTCTAGTCACAGATTCAACACATATATCCTAGACTCTTGTAAGTGTGACACCATAGGGCAACATCCCTTAGGATGCTCATATTGACAAATATCACATCCACCATCATCTTCAGAGTTTATCTCCAGAACTTCTTCTACTACAACAACTTTGCCTTTACCTCTTTGGTAGGCACATTCAATTTCTTTCTGCCTCTGACGGTCATGATCACTATTTTGCTCTTTAGATTCTTCAACAATTTTCATAGCAGTTTAGAGTGTCTCATCCAAAGAGTCTCATAGTTTGTCAACCTTTGCTAAAATATTAGAAATAGATTTTTGGATGGGCAAGGTTTTCCTGTTCACCACTTCATGGAATCAAACCTCCCTTTTCCTGATGGAAGGATCCCTATTATATTCTTCTGTACTTTTCCTTTTTTGCAACTCATCTTCTTCTTTTGCTACCTACTCTATCAACCTTTGGATCTAATGAGCTCTTAGTTCAAATAATCTCCCTTGGGCATAAAACTTAAGAGTTCAGGTGGTCTCTACTCTGAGCCCATCCATGATGTGGCAAAGTTGTTTCCTCTAAGAATAACCATGGCTAGGGCATCAGTATAAGAGAGAATAATATTTACTCATGGTGGCATCCAAGGATTCATATGTTCCTTATTTCCAGCCTTGGATTTGCCTTCTCAGATTAGACACTCTAGACTATGTATGATATTTGTCATTAAATAGTTCCAACATGGTACTCCATCTGTGAATGGGTTCTAACTCCAAGGACTGGTACTAACTTTCTGCTTCCTTAATGAGTGTCTTAGGGAATAACTTGAGTTTTTGCCAATCATTTTCAATGTTCTACAAGGCACAAGCATTGTGGAAAGCTTGTAGATGTGTCTGTGGATCAGAGTTATATCCCCCTTCAAGTCTTGGGATATTGTTCATGTCTAAGTGCTTGATCCGACTATCTTTCACATGCCTAGTTGAGATCTTAACTACCTTTGCAATATTAAATATGTTTTGAGTTTCCAATAAAGGCTCATCATCATCATTATTGTGTTGTTGTTGATGATGTCCTCTATTACCCCTTCGTTCATTATGGGCTTGGTGATTAGTATTGTTGTCCCGTTGTGCATCTCCATCATGGTTATTCTTTCTATTGTGTCTTTCAAAGCTAGAAGAAGAGGAAGAAGAGGATGCAGATGAAGAGGATGAAGAGGGAGGAGGACTACCACCACCATGGTGTCTGTCAATTCCTCTTCAATTATCATGGCCATGTTCATCAGTTTTCTTATCATCTCGATGCTTATCCGATCCCTTGCCTTGACTACCATCTTCTTCTAAACCCAGATTATTGATCATGAACTGTAGATTCAGGGCCACATCCCCATCATCAATAATAAAGGATGTAGAATTTTCATGTTGAGAGTCCTCAAAGGAAGAGTCTTCGTTGTTGCCTTGATTTAGCAAGAACAAGAGATTACTGAACCATTTCCCCTTCATAGCCATGATGCTTCTCTTGGTGTTGATCTCGCATGTATTGTGTTTTAGTGAGATGGTAGTCTCGGTAGTTGTAGTTATGTACAACATATTCTTCTTGAACATCATGGATGCCTCACTTTTTAATAGTTTGAAGCAGCATCATAAACACAAATCGATCAGGAGGCATTACAATGTTGCCCTCCATGTCACGCCATCGTAGTTGTTCATCCTAATGTAGGATAAAGGTGAAATCAAGTATATACTCCTCTGAATGAGTATATATCACTTTGCATTCTTATGCGACTGGTGGTTTTACATTTTCATGCCTATGAGAAGAAGAAGACATTTTACAACAAATAAGATAATTAGTATGCTTTTGTAATTATATAATTGAGAATGATGTCAACCTTGGGGTTTATCCAATGATATTAATAATGCTCACTAATCTTAGATAGTGCACAATTCAACAAAAAGAGTCCCTAAAAATGATGCTAATGATGAGCGGTGAAGGTACCCCTATGGACAACCATACGAATCATGAAGTGCTCACACATGATCTGATTGAATTCCATGGACTCTATAGTTTTTGGTGCTCTAGTTCTCTAGAAAGTGAACCTCAACCTAAAGGTTGTTCATTGTCTTCCTAATTACACTTGTGATGTACAAAGGTGTAGTTAAGTGTAATTGAGGTATATGATTTTTATTGTTTTATGTTTTAGATTCTTTGGTGCTTAAAGTAGAGAGATGAAGTAATTTGACAACTAATTTAGTTTAACTAACTAACTAATCTCTAACTAGTCCTAACATAAGCATCTGATCTCATTTTTCATACATGTCTTGAACCCATGTACCAACTGCTAGGTTAGCAAGAACTACATTACTAAGCATGCCAAGCAATAATGTTACTGGGATTACCAAGAGAATACATGTATACACTCAAAGCAGTTGTACTTATGTGTTTAATCTATTTATTTTAATTAATTAACTAATCACTTGAAGTCTAATTTAGCTTAATTAACAACATAATTAATGAAAATAATAAATGCATTAATAAATCATTAATCTATTCTCAGTATTGCAAGGTTTGATCAAAGGCTTTCCTTTATTGCCATACACATTGGTATGGTTCAGGTACAATAGTGCTCGAATAAAGATTTGTATACTTTTTGACTCTTATTGTGAGCACTCAGAGAAATATTCTAACTTTCAAATGGACAAACTACAAGAGCTTTGCTACTATTATGACTTGAATTATCCATAAACATGGTTGTGAGCTCATATTTATAGTTTTTGCTATAGGATTGCATCAACGAGGCCCTGTAGATGTAGCAAACGCTATGTCGATAGGGCAACACCACGTAAATAGGGCCTTGTTGATGAGGTTGCATCAATAGGGCCCTGTTGACACAACACTTTGATGCTCATTAGTTGATAAGTGTCTAATTCCCAATTTTTTTTCATGTCCCAAAGTTATGCATTCATTACTAAGATTACCAAGCATTATGCTAGTTGGTGCACCAAACAAATTAATGTTGGGATTACTAAGAGAGTACATGGTTACGCTTGAGATTTAGTTGCACTTATTCCACCAAGTATTTATAATGCAAGGAGGCATAAATCATTATAATATAGAATAATGTAAATTTAAGGCATAAAAATAGTAAGTCTAATTTAAGTCAAAGTGTTGTAATGGAGAAGAATCCAAATTACATGGTTGGTTAGTGTTGCTTGCATTTCATGAAATGAATGGACTTAGAGAGATTAGTGTTGCAATCAATAAGCCATGACATTTTATTATTCATCATAACTCTGTGACTAACTAAAAATTTGTCATTAAGGCACACCAAAAAGGGATAAAGCTTGTTGGAACATTTGTTAAAGTGACATTGAATATCATTGATTGACTAACTAACTGATTAACTAACATTACAATATTATAAAATTACGAGTGTTACATTAGAAAAATTTATTTAAGGAATGTACATCATTAAAAAATTTAGAACATTTAACCATACAACAAAAATTTATAAAACTTATAGAAATTTTTAAAAAGTTTTCAAAATTTTGTGGTGCCAAATCTTTATATTGTTCCTAAAGGTGGTAGTTCCTCCTTCTTCAGTTCCTTCATTAACTCCTTTCCTTTGATATTAAAATTTTGAAGGATGGATTGATAGTTCTTTTCATCTATCTATGAATCCCCTATCATTCAAGAAATCTTGGCTAGTTCTTCAGTCATTGGAATTTTCTATGGACAAGGTAGGTTCAAGAACATTTAGTTGGCCTGGAAAAACCAAGTAATGATTGTGATTCACTCAACTTCAAGTGCATTAACCCAATCCTTTAACTATTAGTAGTTTACCATTTTCTTTATGAGGGTTTTTACCATGTTTCTTTGGCTCATGAATTTAGCCTTGAGAACCTTGAGTCCTCCATTTACAACTTGCAACTTCTATTTTATCTAATCATGGATTTGACACTCACATTTGCACAAAGAGAATGTGGCTGCAAGTTGCTTATTAATCTCACTTCTAAATCAACCAACTCACAACATGGTGAAATTAGAGTATTGAAGGTTGACTAGTAAGAAATAATGAGTTAGGTGTTTGGTTTGCAAATTCTTCATTTTTAGCNGAATCACAATCATTACTTGGTTTTTCCAGGCCAACTAAATGTTCTTGAACCTACCTTGTCCATAGAAAATCCCAATGACTGAAGAACTAGCCAAGATTTCTTGAATGATAGGGGATTCATAGATAGATGAAAAGAACTATCAATCCATCCNTTTTGGTCATCTCATGTTGCTTAGCCTCATTGTTTCATGTTGTGATTTCAATGGTCGTTTATTGTCAAACCATCCATATCTTCTATGTGGAAAGAGTTATATTTTCCTTGGCCAACCTTGATATTTCCAAGTTGGCATTGACCATTAATTAATGGATGTGATGAATGTTGTTTTCAAGAAACTCCTTTTCTTTTCAAACTCCCTCTAGCATATGATTTTCTACTGTTAGACCCTTGTTTTCATTTTGTATGTGATGATGATCTTTTTGAGGATGTACAATTCATGTCACAGCCTAAGAATTTGCAAGGTTTAATAATTTAATTTAACGCACATGATTAATTCTTTAATGTTGTTAGATATGTTTAAATGGATTAGCTCTAATATTCTTGGTTAAATCATAGGGTTACATTACTATCATTACTATTATTATTGTTGTTCTTGTTGTTACTAGTTTCCTACATAAGTGAATGTAATCCACATGCTAGGATGTTTTGTTAAAGTTTTATACCCTTTATTTTACTATTATTGGAGCTCAGTCATAGGTTTACTTTATATTCTATGATTAAATGTTGAAATCTGATTACCTTAGAAAGTCTTTTTTATCAATTATCATTTCTTTACAAGTGTTTGGCTATGCACATTTTTGCTTAATTATGTGCATATGGTTATGTATCTTTTATAATACTCTATGCATGGAGCAATTATGAACCTTGATCCTACCCATGCCATATCCCTTATGACATTTTGTCATTAAACCAGAATTTGGAGTTCATATTTAATTATAATAAAATATTGCATAAATTAGCTTTGTTAAGGAAGTACCTTAGGATGATTTCCTATCTAAAACTTAACCTTACTAATGTGTTTAAAACATTCAAAAATAAATATTTTGACTCTTGGTTCATTGGAATTAGAGTTACCGTTTTCAAGATATCATGTTTTCTAGTTTGCTTAAATACCATAAAAGTTTCGACATTTGAATCAGGCAACTATGGTAAGTCATGCCAAGATAAGATTTGAGCATATGATTTGGTAGAACATTTGACAAGGAATCTACAAGTTTAAATATAATTTAATTTGGAGTCCCAGTGTGCATGTTAGGAGTGTTTGTATGTGAGGGTATTAAGGGAAGGAGAAAAATTATAAATAAACTTATGAAAATGATTTTGAAAAAGAAATTAAAATTTAAAATTGAAAAGTCAACACCACTGAATAAAAGCATGTTCAAGTGCATCACGAATGTAATACATGTTATGCATATTATGCATTTTGCTTTTTTTTCACCTTCGTAACATGTTTTCTTTGCACCGTCTTTCTCTCTTTGTTGCTTGTTTTCTGGTTTTTTTGCTGTCTAATTTGCAACTATCATTTTCGTAAAACAATGTCCTCTCATGTTTTTCCATAAAGACTATTTTTATCATTTCTTCTTCATTTTGAAGCCTAGTTTCTTTCATTTTTCCCCTTATAAATAGGTTGAGGCCTTAATTACATCTTGTCAAAGTTTGAAGAAGGGTTTCAAATGTGACAAGCAAAGCAAAGCAAAAACCAATTGAGAGCATTAGGTGGAAAAGGAATACACAAAGAAATTTTGGAAGCCTTGCCAACACAAGTAAAAAAGCTTATTTTATTTTCCTTTCACATGGATGCCCCATATTGCTATAGGTTTTCTATTTCATTCTTGGATGATTTTAATTAATATGCCAAGATTTTGTCAAATTTTTGTAATTTTTGGCTTCTTATTTTGAAAAAATATTTTAATCTTGTTTGTACCATTTTCTATTTTTTGGTGAATTTTGAAAATTGCGGAAATTATGCCCAACTTATCCATGGATATTTTATAAATATTTGAAATCTGCTCATGACATAAATATGATTTTGCAAGAATTTTGTGAAATTTGACCTTTTAGGAATTTTTGGCTAATTTGGGCACTTTTTGGACTTTTGGAATTAAATAATAATATCTATGGGACCAATTTTTCTGAGTTGGTAGAGGGAGCCATGAATCTTTTAGATGCCCCCATGTAGTAGTGGAGTGTTCTTTAGCGGAACCCACCCCTAAGGAACAAGGGTTGTTGGATGGATTTCCTACCTTGGATATTGATGTGTAAATTTATGTGAGGCTATGGATTTAGCAAATACCATGACAGTGAGTAGTTGAGTCTAATGGTGTGCACTGAAACATAGTTAAGACTTACCCTTCTAATGATATGTGTGCCTCAATTAATGAGGATGTTAGTATTGAAACTATTACCAAGACTCGATCATGAGTGACTTGTTTGGGATCACAAGGCTAATCCAATGATAATAGTGAGGTTATTCCAAGACCTGTTGATGAGTCCCTTTGGCAATGAGGATAACCAAAATTGAGCCTTTGGAGATGGCTCGATAAAATATATATTTCTTTAGTTTTTGTTGAACAAATTATGATATCTTTGGATACAAAATAATTAAATAATTAACATACATATTCTTTGGATTTTTTTAAAATTTGTGGCATTTTTGGACCTTGAAACATTTTTAAATATTTAATTGGAAACCTTCACCTAGCCCACAACTTGAGACATTTGGCTTACAACCTTTATTCTCCATGAAGAGGGAAATAAAATAACCTTTCTTATTTGAGGAGTTTTAACTCCTGCTACATATTGATGCAAAGAGCCTAGAGTCAGCAAGGAAACATCAAAAGAGGGACATGGAATGAAAGGTGGACCAATTCTATACAAGATGGACCCTCTCAACTTGAAAAATAAATTCTATATATTTTGTATTTTTGTAAAAGAGAAATCTTGTACACTTCTTGGATACTTGAGCCATGTGTCTATTTTTATGAATAAATAATAAAGTATGATAAATATGAATTTTTTGTTTATGCCATTGGGACTATGAGGTTCCAAAGAACATTTTTCATTTCAACATGTGCTATATCTTCAAGAAAATTTAATATTATTTATTATATATTAATATTGTATTATTTAATATAGTAAACTTAAAATGCGAATAACTTTATTTCTAAATGTCCGATTGAGGTGAAACAAGTGTCATTGGGATCATTGTCTTACATACAATTTTATAACGCAAATAGTGGAATTTTTAGAGAGCATCCTTTTTGTGGCTGCGCAAATCTCAAATTTCCTATAAATAAATTTTACCTAATTATACACACAAATATTATAAAATTTTGTTGCGCTATATTAATCTACTATATTTATGCCCCTAATTAATAATTTTTATCTATTTTATTACTTTCTTTTGAGTGAGTAAATTAAGGTTAAATCCAGATCCTTGAGGTTTTGTAACATCTCTATTAGTTATTCATAGGATATTTTATAGATAATTAATATGAGTGTTACAATTTAGCTCTTCCATAAGATACATTTCATGTGGTCTTCTTCTTTTTCCTTTCTACCTTTGTTTGTTTACTCATTTAATATGTGAGCTCATTTATTTGTTATTGGTCAAGCAACTTTGAAATAACATAATGCACTAGGTCATTAAGTTAGGCATGGAATTGAGCAATTTCTTCTTAAAACTTTTGCAAATCCAATTAGGCCTAATATAGTTTGGCTTTAGACAATGCTAGCTTCCCCTTGAGGATGATGAGTTTAGATTTGATGAGTGGCGAGGTACCCCTACACTCAACCATACAAATACGAGCGTTTCATGCACGATTTGGTTGAACTCCATAGACGGACTAGTTGTGGTATCCAGACAGTTACTCGTAGAACGTAGTTCGCTGTCTTCCCACCTGGACTAGTATTAGCTTTGTCACGTATGGTTTAGTTTAGAGTGAGGTGTATGATGTGTTCCTACACTAATGCTACTCCTAGGGATGATGGGAAATAATATCAAATAAACTAAGAGAGAGAGAGTGTGTGAGAGAGAATCTAAACTAGCCTAAGTGCAATGAGCATCCGTTCCTTAATCATCCATACACATCTTGGACCTCATGCAAAACTACCACTAGGATTACCAAGTGCATGACGTAGGTATGCTACTGGGTTACCAAGTAGTCACACTTAAATGCTCGTGATTAAGTTGTACTCATTCTACATTACTAGGAGATAAGGGTAGAGAGATATTAACTAAGGAAGCAATAAATAACAATAATAATTAAATAATTAAGCTAAGTGGATGCTGCAATGATGAGGTAATCTTGATCTTTATTGCTGGTCATGTGCATGTCCAAGTACGTCACACTCGAATAAGGATGCCGTACAATTACAATCATCACATTGCGGGCATGCACCGGGAGAAAGGGTTGAGAGGAAAAACTGACAAAAAGTCCCTACCTTAATATTAAAAACTACTATCCCCTTTTTACCAAATCTGCCTACCTCTTATTTATAGATGATGAGATAGGTTGCGATATCGTGTTTAGGCTGTGATATCACGTACGCGAGATCATGGGTGCGATATCACGGCCAACAATTCATGACTCATCATACCCCCACGACTGAATGAAAACTCATCCTCAAGTTAAAGTGAGAACAAGCTCCATCGATTACATAGTGGATAGGTATTGGATTATTGATTGACTAGAATGGATTCATGCCATAGTGTGGAATCAAAAAAGAATTGAGACACAACACGAAGAATGCAAAAGAAAATCCTACAACTACAAAATTGGGTGGAACTCATGTAGTTCCTAGTGGTGGTGGCTCCTCCATGGGTGCCTTTCCCTTGTCTTGCACTCCAGGTCTTGGGATTTGATGGCATCAAAGTATGGCCTAGAGCTTCTCCTCTTTAGTTCATGGATCTTGTGCCATCCATGCTAATGTTTCGATGTTTGATGGAGTCGACACCTCCCATGGGCATGGTAGTTGCGGAAACATTTTATTTGCTTTGACATACCAAGCCACAAACACCCACTGTTCCTCCTCGTAAACTCTGGCTTTGTCTTTGTATTCTTGAAAATCTATGAGCTATCGAGCCAAGTCTGTTGCGACACCTTTCTGCCCTTGGTAGCTTATTTTAACCACCTCGAATTTAGAATTTGCAACCTCCAATTTTTATAATGTTTTCTTGTGTTCTGCAAATTTTGTTTCATATTTGACATAGGTGGTGGCTACCTATTGCTCAAGCTCTGTTCTTAGGCGCCCTACTGTTAACATGGCAAGGTTGGCATATTGTAGGTTTGCCAACTCCATGTACTCTGTAAGGTCCTAGATCTGCAGGTCTCGGCTCTTAACTTCCACCTGGTGGGCAAACGCATATGTGTCCAATATGGCCTGCCAGTCAGTCTGTTGAGCATTGAGAGCATTGATGTGGGCCTTGGCCATATGGATCTCCTTCTCGATGATTTGTTTATACATCCCCACCTAGTCCCAATATCGCGTCCTACCTCATCTTCTATAAATAAGAGGCGGTGCCCTTGGATCTAGATAGTAAGACTTAGACCCTTAGCCAAACTCTTGCAGTTTCATTAGTCCAGAGTTAGAATAATTTCTGTGTGCCCGTAGTAGGAGTCATAGAGTGAACGGATCTTTATTTGAGAAATTTGTACCTAAGCATACATTTGTGTATGGCAATAAAGATGAACTTTATGATAAACCTTGCAGCATACAGATTAAGCTAAATAGTAATTAATTATTGTTGAATGTTTAAATGCTTTTCTAGTTAATTAATATCTTTCTCAACCTTCAACCCCCTTAGTTAAATACATTCAGTACTACCGCTTCGAGCATGCGTGTAGCGCTTGGTAACCCAGTAACAATTAGCGTTTGGTAATCCCAGCAGCGTTGCACTAGTTCAGGATGTGTACGGCAAGTGGGAATGGATACTGGTGTTAGGAACATTTAGAACCTAGTTAATGAATAGTTAGTGTAAGTTAGTCACTTAGTTCTCTCTCCTTCCCTTTATTAGTATAAGACTTAAGAAATATAAAAGCTATAAAAAATCATATACATCAAGCTTACTTAACCATACAACCGTGACAATAAAAGTAAGTTTGGGAAGAAAACGATTGATTAACCCTGAGTGTTCCATTAGGGCGTGTAAGCACTTAGTCCTTGGAGTTCGACCGGATCGCTCATGAAATGCTTGTATTCATATGGTTGAGTGTAGGGGTACTTCGCCACTCATCATTGGCACCGTTTCTTGCGACTTAGTTGTTTGTGCGCTACGTAGAACATAGGAACTCATTCATATCATTGGAATGCTAGAACGAACCCTTGGGGTTAATCAAAAAAAGATAAGAAAATTGTAAATCGCACACCAAACAAGACAAAATGTCTTCTTCTTCACATAAGAGCACTTCACTGCCTAGGACTAACACAAGAGGCTATCGACGGCATAATACACATAACCAAAATCCACCAATTCCTCAACAGTTTTGTGTGGTATATACTCACCACGATGAGTATGTACCCAATTTCACCTTTATTCTCCACCAAGATGAACAACTACATTGGAGAGACTTGGAGGGTAACATAGTGTTCCCTCCAGACTGATCAGTCCCCAACATGCTCCTTCGTGCTCTCACACGAATAGGCATGCTGCTTTTATATGTGGAATATGTTGCATGCGATCATGACACAAGGGACTATTATCCCACAAAAGCGCAATGTCAAAGGGACTTGTGATAGGAGAGATACCATACATCCTTGAAGTGTAAATGGCCCCATAACGCTTCGCATGTTTTGAGAGAAATTGAGGGTGGTGAACTTGCTTCAATAGGTTCTTCACAAAATGATGTTCCTCCTCCTAACGATGGTCAGGAGGTGGTGTATCAGAACCTTCACTCCACTATTCACAACCCTAGTTCTGGTACCCATGAACATGAAGTATTCAAAGAAGGAACACAATCACATGATAAGGGCGGACATTCTGATTGTGATCACGATTGAGGAAAAGACCATCGAAGAGAAGATAGAAAACACCGTCATGGCGATGGTTCTCCTTCTTCTTCACCTTCATCATCACCTTCACTCTCTCCTTTAGTGTCCGGATGCAGTCATAGGGAAAACAATCATGAGGATAAGGGAAAAGAAAGTGAAAAACATTGACAAGACAATCGAGAACGAGGACAAGGGCACTGTAAGGAATCAAGGCATAGAATAAGGGAGAGTAGGGAACTGCATAGACACCATACATGCTATGAATGAGATGATCACAAAGAACCCCTACTCACAACTAGAAGCATACTAGATATAACGGAGGCTTTAAGAGTTTCAACAAGGCACCAAAAGGATAGTAAGATCAAGAGGTTAGACATGAACAACATCACATGGTTTGAGGAGGGATACAATGCTGATCCTCAAAATCATTTACAAGCATTCCATGATTCATATGCCTTGCAAAACATAGAAAATGAATGGCAAAAACTGAACTTGTTCCCGAGGACACTAGTGAAAGAAGCTAAAAACTGGTACCGGTCCTTAGAACTAGAATCCATTCGAAGGTGGAGTACAATGTTAGAACTATTTAATGATAAGTACCAAACGTACTCCTGAGTGTCTAACTTGTGAAAGAAAATACAAGGATGGAAGCAAGGAAATCATGAACCCTTGGATGCTGCCATGGACCACTATTACGCACTGTTACATCATTCCCCTGGCCATGGTTATTTGCAGCGGGATCAACTATGCCATCTCATGGATGGACTTAAGCATGAAACAAGAAGAACCCTTAGAACGTATGCCCAAGGAAAGTTATTGGAGCTTAGGTCTCATCAAATTCATAGATTGCTAGAGCAAGTAGCCAAAGAAGAAGGTGAGCTATGAAAAAGAGAAAGTGTGGAAGAATGAAATCGAGATCCTTCCCTTCAAAAAAGGGGAGTGAGATTTTGTGAGGAGGAAGAAGAGTCACCACTTGAAGGGATGGTGAATAGGAAAACTTTGTAGCTCCAAAAGTTAACAACAGAAGTATCGGCAAAGGTAGACCAAATGTGGGACTCCCTGGATAGTAGGTTTGAAACTCTTCTTAAAATTGTAGAGGAGTTTAGAGAGCGAGGTAGTGACCATGACAAAAAGAAAAAGAGAGAAGTGGACAATGCACATAACAAGGGTAAGGGTAAAATGGCCATCATAGAAGAGGTTGTGGATTTAGACATGGACAATGATGGTGGATGTGAGATATGCCAATAAAACCATCCTAAGGGATGCTGCCCAGTCATTTCACATCTACAAGAGTCTAGGGTGTATGCACTCAACCCACAACTAAACAAACGGAAAACACCCTAACGGTTACCTTATCCCCAAGGTAACCCAAGGTAGTTCTACCAACCTTCAACACATTATCCAAGTGGAACTCCACCACAATCCATTGAGCAACATCAATAGTGGGAATACCTATAGTCATGGGGGATGCCACCACCAAGGCAACAATACCCCTACTGGCAACCAGACCCATATGGCTACTACGTGTAGCATCCAACCTCTCCATGTGACTCTGCTAGTCACATTACACCACAACATCACTACCAAGCTCGGGAGTATTATAGAACTCCTTCTCCTAGGGGAGATAACTGACAAACATACCATCCTTCAAATCCATCCGCAACTCTCACACCAGTAGCTCCATTACCACTTTCTCCAGCAATGCAAGGGGAACTCCCTACTCAACCATAGCAACGCAATGCCACAAGGGCTGTAAATACTCAACCCACTGTTGGTTCTAACAACCGTATGAAGAAAATACCTTTCTTCAGAGCCAATAGTCCAACCAAGCCCTTACAACCACAAGCAGTTGAACCTATGAACACCTCCCCATCAAATAAGGCTTCAGAGCTCCCTTCAAACCAAACACCGAGCTCAACGCATACGGTTATGTTAACACATGTCGTAACTGACTGGATTAAGGTTGGCCACCTTCCTAGGAAATTTTCTGATCCTGGAAGCCTCCTAATCTATCTCCAAATTGCTGGGAATGAGCCATGTAAATCTCTTCTTAACTTAGGTTCCGGAGTCAACCTAATATCATAAGAGATGTACAAAGCCTGGAACCTACCTCCATTAAGGAAGAGCAATATTCACCTAGAGCTGGCTGACTAGTCCATCACTGTTCCCTTGGGACTGTTGGAGGACATCGTTACCACTATGTGTGGGTGGTCATACCCAGCTAATTTCCTAGTGATACAAGTGAATAATGATAAAGGGGAATTCCCAATAATAATGGGAATGGCATGACTAAGTACTGTAGATGCATGTCTAGGAATTTGTGATCTTTCCTTGGAAATATCTAAGGAGAACACTTTTGGAAAGATCGAGAAGAAGAAGGTTCCATGCATCGCATACAGTGATATAGGGTGCAATTGTGTGCAGAGATCATGGGTTGGGCAAAGTTTAGCATTGCCTACATGCAATCAGTGTGCATAAGACCTTAACCTACAAAAGTGCCTGTATGGAGCAGCCACATGAGAAAGAGACACCCAGTGGCTGATAGCTGATCAAGAGAGCAACTCACTAACGTGCATGGAACTAACTAAGGGAATAACTAGTGCTTACATCAAAAACATAGATGTACTCGAGCAAGTCCATCACCAACTTCCAAACCTTAACCTGGAAAACATCAACTGGGGGAAGTTGGAAACTCCTAAAAAAGTCAAATCAGAGTCTTAATAAGAGATTGTTAGTCAATGTGCAATAGACCAAACCTTACCATGAATCTAGAATGGTCAGTGCACATAATACCTCTGAGAAGGGACAACCCTACTCATTATTTCGGATCTCCTCCTTCCAACTTAGTCATGGGGGAGATGGCCACCTTTGCTAACCATTTGAGGCCCTTAGTTCCTTTTTAAGTTTTTGTTTTAAAAATTTCTTTAATTTTTCTTATTTTTGTTTTGTAACATTGTTTATAGTTTTTCATTTCTTTGTGTGACTGTTTGTTTTGTTTGTTCTTATTTTCGTCTTTGTTTGTTTTCTTAGGTTCGTCACCTAATAAGTGCTCTTGATGGTGGTATGAACTGTATTCTATTGATTGCTAATGTTTGGTTTTTACCTTTGAGTTATAATGTTGATACTAAGGTATGCATCTTTTGATATAACAGGCAATGAGTCCACGTCATCCATGCATTCATAAATTTCTATGGTCTCTCTTAGCTGGGAATTGTACGATCCTTTTCTTAATAATAAAACTATTAACAAATTGGTGACTGGGCATTTCTCAAACTGTGGAAGGACTCAAGGACTAAAAAGGATGTGACTTCAAGGGGATTTGATGCATTTGTGCTGGCCATTCTCTTGGGTGCTTGGATTTTTTTCTTCTTGAGTTTTCCTTACCATTCTGACATTGCTCCATTATCGGGAAGCTGAGCTAATAAAAAAATAATAAGTCTTTGCATGGTATGGTTCTCACAAAAAAAAACTGTGAGCATTCAAACCACACCCCTAAGAAAAAAAGAATTATTTGGGCTACAAGCATTGGTTATGGAAGTAAACCAACACATTCCCTCTAACTAAGACCCTCCCTCACTTCCTACTTTCCCCTTTCTTGTATTCTTGGAATGGTGGTGACTCTTTGGCGAAAGCATTCTTGTTACTTCAAGTGGATGGATTGGCCAAGTGTATGAATGCGAAGTCACTGAATGTGGATTGTTTGAGGCTGGATTTGGAATGAGATCTACTTAGTCACATTAAGCATACATACACAAGGGGTTGTACACCACCTTGTTCTTGGGACTCCATTCCATTCTCTTTTCCTCATCATTCTTTCTTCATTTTCCACCTCATTGCTGGTTGTATCAGTAGTCTATATTTTGGTTGATGCATTGTTTTCTTTTTGGTGAATTCTTGTGGTTAAGACTTTAACTCTTACTCCCAAGTGACATTTTTAGAGCCTACGGACTCTTTGAATGTGGGTTTGTCAAGGCATAAAGGGTATGAGCCTGCTTTGGGGAGGACCCACTAGCATTCCTATTTGGTGCACCAGTTAACTTATTTCCCATAAACATATCTGAAATCAACATTTTTTTTGTTCATTTCCATCTCTGACATCCATTTTATCGGCGTTGCCATTGTTTCTTTTTCTCCATCTTTCCTATTCCTTATATTTTTCCATTCTATCACTACCGGAGTATCACTCTTAGTCATGGGGGCCCTGGTCCAATTTTTTCAATTTTCCTAACCCCTACACCTTGGGTAGTCACCAGTGTTATATATCTAGAATCCGTATTAGCCATATCACAACTTAGCCAATGGACCTTACAGCGAGGCAAGGTATCAACTGTATTGTGATTTAGTTATCCTTGCTCATATGTGACTATGTTGTGTGTGCATATGGAAATCATACAATAATGGACTAGATCTGGAGGAAACACTTAGGATGGACTAGTGCTGGAACAATTGTGCAAGGAACAAGATTGATGGGACAGTTATAGATGGACAATGGAAGGCACAAACCTGGCATCAGCAGCAACACGTCTTCTTCTTTTCTCTCTCTCTCTTCTCCCTTAGCTGCCAAACAAGGCTGGATGTCAATTGTGTATAGTGTTCATTCTTGTAGTCATGAACATTAATATTGTCATGTATTGTAATGATTGATCTATTCACACGTCATCCCATTCACCATTAGTTTTCATTCAAGTCAATAATCCCATAC
>MNCI01036344.1:590411-610487 GCA_015680685.1 Gnetum montanum | reverse complement strand
ATATTATTGTAAGGAACTCAAGGATGAGTTTTCATTCAGTCATGGGGGTCTGATGAGACGTGATATGCACAAGCCACGATATCGTGTATACGATATCACGGTTGTCGCGATATCGCGTCGTCCCCTGTGATGTCGCGTACGCAATATCGCGGTCCACCGCGAAATCTATAAATAAGAGGTGGCACTCTCCTTATTTCCCATCGTAGGCTTAAGGTAGGGAAAATTTGGCAGTTTGATCACTCCAGAGATAGAATATTTTCCATGTGCCCGCAGTAGGAGTCCCTAAGTGAACGGATCTTTATTCGAGCAGCTTTGTACCTAAACGCAAGTTGTGTACGGAAATAAAGACGAGCTTTGTGGATAAACCTTGGAGTGCATGGAATAGGTTTATTACATGTTATTTCTTACTTGTTATTTATTACTTGCATTAGCATAGCATGAGTACGACTTGATTATGAGCATTAACGAATGTGTACGGCTAATCAAGGAATCGGCTACTCATCGCGATTAGTCTCTCTCACCCTTAACTCTTAGAATGCGGGTTGAGTACGACTTGATTACGAGCATCTACGAATGTGTACGGCTAGTCAAGGAATCGGCTGCTCATCACATTTAGACTAGTTAAGTGCCTCAGTATGACCACTTCGAGCACGTGCATTACGTGTGGTGATCCCAGTAACAATTAGCGTTTGGTAGCCACATTTGCATAGTTCAGGGTGTGTACGGTAAGTGGGAACGGATGCTAACACTAGTTAATTTAGACTTTGCCTTAGTTAGAGTTAGCTAGTTTCTCAACCCTTCACTCTTTAGCATAGAAGACATAAAACTAGAAAAGACTATAAAAATCATATACCTCGGACTTACTTAACCATACACCATGACAACTACAAGTAAGTCTGGGAAGACAACGAATGATTAACCCCAAGTGTTCCATGGGGCTTGTTTCGTATGGTTGAGTGTAGGGGTATCTCGCCACTCATCAATATGGAATTATTAATTGACCTTTCACAAACAAAATACACTAACTTGACAAAAATGGAATGCTCAAGTGTATGGATCAACACATTACAAAAATGATGGTGTTCATGACATAAAATTAAACACCATGATAGGATTCTCAAAATTGGACAACACATTCCTTGATGGTATGAAGTTTGGTGGAGAAGATCAAATAGTCCTAGGTAATGGTGGCTCTTGAGGTATTGAGGGACCTTCACTGACTTCACACATATGCGATGGTCAAAGCGACTATTGCTATCTTGCTGCTACTGCAACTTCTGATAGGAGGTGGAAAGCATCCAATAGTTCTTTGATTTTCTTCTCTTTACTCGTAGGATCATGCATCGTCCATGTAGCTTTGCTAATGTGGGCTAGAATGGGCACATCCCAAGGACATGAAATTGCTGGAAACAGCTCCTTTTCATTGATAAACAAGGCATCAAATTGTTTTCATTCAATGTCAAATGCTCTGATTATATCCTTTAACTCCTAGTAATCATTCATCCTTTTGGCTAGGTTCTCAATAGTTGATCATTGATCTATGAATTATGCTCTGAGAACTTCGAGTTCAATGTTTGCAATCTCAAGCTTTTGCTTAGTGTCTTTATGGTGCTTTAGCTCTACCTCATATAGAAAATATGAGCTAGCCACTTGTTTTTCTAACTCTTACCGCAACCATTCAATAGTCAGCATAGCCAAGTTTCTGTAACAAAGATTGGCCAACTCCATGTACTCTGTCATTTCTTTTATCTGAAACTCCTTTAGGTAGATCTCTACTTTGTTGTAGACATCAACCCCATCAATCATGGGTTGCAAAACTTCTTTTCGTTATTAGAGTTGCCAGAGAGATTCATTTATTTTTGCCTTCACCATTTGAATGTGTTTCTTGCTTACTTTCTTTTGTAGGCCAACCTAGTCTCTATAGTGATTTTTAACTTTTTCAAACTTCACAGCGTTATTTTTCTAGGTAGCAATCTCAATAGTAGATTTATGGCACAAGGCATGAACTTCCTCCATTAACAGATTTGAATTTTCTATGGCCAATTTCTTTAATTCCATATTCACCCTGGCTAGCTGCTCCTGCTATTGATGAATGAACTTTTGCATTTGTTCTTTTTGAGCATCAACATTGCGTAGGCAATGATTTTATACAGTCAGTGCTTTGTTCTCTTGGCACATTTGAGCCAAGTCCTTCTAAATTGAATACATTTTCACCTCTGTTATGGACTAGCTAAAGATGGCAGTCTATGCTTCCTCTCACCTTCCTGAATTATTCTTAAAGATGTTGGAAAGCTTTAGCTCTAGTTATTATTGGGTTGAGGAGTGCAAGTTCAGTAAGGTGAGCACGTAATTTAGCAACCTGTGTAGCCAAGCATTGATTTTTTGTTTGAGCCATTTCAAGTTGCCCCTTCAAGATGATGCATTTGCCCCTTGCTTCCAGCAACTCTAACTGGGTTACTGTGATGTTATCTGAAAAATCAAAGATATTTGAAATTGGTTGCTTAGTCCCCACCAATCAATCTAGTAATTCTTCATGTTGGGCTACATTCAATTTCCTACTGACTATGCCTATGGATGTCTGCACATCTTGAGGTGTAGATACATCTAGTACAGATGCCATAGATGCATTGAATGCTTTAATGACATGGTTAGCAACTACCTTAGTTGTAGTCTCTTGCCCTTGGTGCTGCATCACTAGGACAGTGGCCCTTTCACCTTTCTCCAAATGCACTGAGAAGGAGGTAGCATTCCCAGAGATTTCTTGGAATAAATGATGTTGTGATAGTAACACCGTCACCTCTCGAGCATTGGGATCAAACCTCATAGGCAACTACATTTGTTGGATAGAAAATATTAATTCACCCCTCTCCATCTGCCTGATTGTTTGAGCCACCTCATTAAGGTGACTCATTGTTAGTCGATACATAGCTGGATCCACATTACTTGTCCTTGCACACTACTCTTACTCATGCAAGAGTTGCTCTGGATTTTGCATAAACACTCAATGGTTGTGTAGGCCTTTGAAATTTTTTTTTGAGTAGATGTTGAAGGTGGTAGATGCTCCTCTCCTTGAGTTTTTGTCAGCATCTTTTCCTTCATGATTTTAGATCATGAAGCTAAAGGAGCATGCCTAATTGTGTTGTTGGCATAGTAGATGATTCTTGCCCTTTTGCAGAGTTTCCGAATGAGACACAAAAAGGGTAGGGTTTTCCTTCCACATTCGTTTTCCTTGAAACATTTGTCAATCTTCAAATAGATTAGTTGTGAAAGGTTTATGGGAAATCTCTTGCTAGAGGAGCACATGCTTGGGCAAAAAAAGCGATTACCTTGTTGGGCCTGACCGTGGGATTGAGGTGATAGGCTGCAATTTTAAACTAGATATATTTTGATGGTGTGAGCACGTCGTACTCCTTACGATCGACCTTGTAACACTATTAAGTCCTCCTTCTTGACCTCAGGATCACAATTTGTTGATAGTTCTGCCAACTATGTCCCAATATCAGGCAACCCCATTGCTTGTGCAATAGCCTCAACCAAGTAGGAAACCTGAATATCCTTGATTTTTACTATGGACCTTGGCCTTCTATTGTTCCAAAAGAGATATGTCTCTTCCATATGCCATTTCTTACTAGATGTTATGATTGGCCACAGGGGAGAGGTTTGCACTTGTGTTTTGACTTCTACTAGAGCTTTTTCTAAGAATGACCTGAAGTTTATTTCCTAGAGGACTGAGCATTGAATCTCTCAAGACCTAATGTTGTCAAGGCAAGCTTGAGTTAAAGTGACTTCAAGCCTTGGCATAGGTCCTAGCGCTTTCCCTCACTGTGATTACTTTTTAGGCACTTCTTCTTTTGGAATCTGTTGAATAGATTCCACTTTGGGCTCCTCATGAAGAGGTCCTATTGCATGGATTGCCTCTGGTGGTTCTTGGGCTTGTTCTTGTTGGCCCCTTCCAACTTTGGGTTATTTCTCTCATGGTTGAGAGGGTTTTCCTTCTTGTGGGCATTTCGGTCTTGGTGCCATTTGTAATCACAATAAGACCATGAGTTAGCAATTGTTGTGTAACATGAAGTAATTACCTTTATCTCTTAGGAGAGTTACACTTGGCTAAGTTGTGATTATGACTGATTTGATTACTACAATCATTATTTTATTTATGTGTTATCCTTAATAGATCATCCTAGATTTTATTGAAAGGGTTAACTCTCAAAAAATAGATGTTTGTATATTGTTAAGGTTATTAACCCTTTGGGGAAGTTAGAAAAATTTTCAAAAATTTCATTGGAAACCTTAAGGTTTGCAGCACCCACAATAAAGAGCTTACCTTTGATAATTGGAGGATTTAAGAATGGAGTGATTTGGACAAATGGTTGGAAAGTTAAAGGCTCTGGAAGGTTTGGGCTTCGAAAAATGGCAAAAAACTCCTCATGTGTTATATGGCAAATGATAAAAATTTCTAAGTGTGCAGCGGTATATATTGGATTTTTGCATTGTGTCGACAAAACCTCATAAACATGGTTGGCTATGTCGACGAGGCCTCATTGATGGGGCCTCATCGACATGATTGGTTGTGTTGATGAGGCCTCATCAATGTAGTTGTTGGCCACCATAGATGACTATTGACTTTGGTTAAACTTGCAAAATATAAAGATTTTTTTAATGAAATTTGGGTGAAATGAAATCTTAAAAGGCCAAGAACAGTATGAAAATATGAGAAGAGGGTGGTGGAGCTCGTAAATTTGGAAATGGAGAAAAATGATTCAAGGGATGAATGAAATAAAAGGGTAAGGAGCACTGAGTAGAATAGATAATGGAATATGCAAAAGATAGGATTGTAGCAATGTATAAGGTAAAAAACTTAACTAATCAAACTAAGAGCTATGCAAGTGGGTCCTCTCCATAGCAGGCTCATGCCCTTGTTACCCTTGCATAACCCAACTAAGGAGTCCATGGGCCCCATAGTTGATTAATGGTTATGAAATGTTAAGGACCAACCAAAAAGAATCTATCTAAGAATTCAAACACTTTAGACCAAGACATAGAGCATAACATAGAACCTGATAGTGAGGTGAGTTATGGTGGCATGGATGGATGATAGAGAAGGTGGAATGGAATTCCGAATTGAGGTCATAAGAAGTCCCTTGTGGAATTTGTGTTTAAAATGACATGAGAAGATCATTCCTTAGTCTAGAGCAAAACTAGCTACTTTTAGTGACTTTACATCACCATTCAAAGATTGATCTTCTTGCATAAGACATGAGAGTGCTTCCATAAAACAATGACTATTCCATTGAGAGAAGAAAAGAGAGAAGTAGTAAGTGAGAGAGGGCCTTAGTTAGAGGAGACCTTCAGGCATGGGTGCATGTCTTTCTAGTCCCATAACTAGTGCTTATGACTGTTTATTTATCTAAGGGGTGTGCTTTGAATTCCCATCATGTTTTTTTTGGATGGAAACCACACCATGCAAAGACTTTATTTGACTTCCTCTTAGTGGTTGAAATGGAATGGTAAGAAGTTTGTGAAAAATGCTCAAGCACTCAAGCAAGTAGGAAGAGTACAAAGAGTATTGAGTCCCCTTGAATTCACACACTTTACAAACCTTTGAATCCTTCCTAATTCTAGAACTACTAAGGTTATTAATTTATTAAAAGTTTCTTTAATGGAAGGGACCTCAAATTCCTAGAATAAGGAAAATAATAGAGTTTATTGGATGGGAAGATGATGTGGACTCACTGCCTATTCCATGAAAAATAAACCATGTCATAGTCATCAGACATCAGAATTTAAAACTAGAAACTAGACATCGACAATCACAACATTAAGCACAAATCATCATTAGCGAACAAAAATAGCAGCACTATGTCTTGTGGCAATAAAGCAATTTTATTAGCAAAAAAAAGGAAATATCACACTTGAACAAAACAAAACAAAGTAAAATATATAAGAAAGTATAAAATAATCAAGAAAGGTTCAAAGGTATTAATGATGATGGAAAATTACAAAAATTTAAAAATTAAAAATTAAAAATTTATAAAATAAATAACTTGTAAAATCAAAAACATGGAAAAAAATAGAAAAATTCAAAAGCCATATGGATTATTAGCATGGATGGCCATCTCCCCCACAATCGAGTTGGAAGGCAGAGATCTGAAAATGGAACATGGTTGTCCATTTGTCAATGTGGTAATTGCAGTAGCTTGTCTTGATTTAAGGAAAGGTTTTACTTGTTGGATGTTGACCAACTACTTTTTATTTGGGCTTTCGGGCTTGTAGATTAACATGGCCCCAGAGGGAAAGGTTTGATCAATTATATAGGGCCCTCCCACAATGGCTAAAATTTTTTCTTTTTGGGGTACATGTGTGGGGTTCTAATAGACGACCTTATCTCCTGGTTGAAGTTTTACCTCTTGTATTCTTAGGTCATGATGTTGCTTGTTGAATGTCTTAAAGATAGGGTTACTAATTAGTTTTCATCTAACACATTCAAGTTGATCAATATTTCTTTTTGTGCTAGACTTAGGTTAAGATTCAAATCACAAATTATTGAAAGTTTATGAAGCTCGGATTGAATTGGAAGCATTAGAAGTTTTCCATACACCAACTTGTAGGGAGAATAGCTGATAGGAAGTTTCCATGTTGAATGGTAAGCCTAGAGGACATTGTTAAATTTTGTACTCCAATCTTTCCTATATTTGCTAATGGTTTGTGTTAGTATTTTTGTGATCTCCTAGTTAGTTGCCTCTACTTGATCATTGACTTGGGGGTGGTAGGGTGTTGTTAATTTATGTTCAACCCCCAAGTGTTGCATTAACTTTCTAAAAGTGGTACCTATGAAATGATTTCCATTATCAGAAATTAGTGAATGTGGCACCCCAAACCTATTTACAATATTTTGTTGTATAGATCTAGCAGTAGTAGATGATGTACAATCAATAACGGCTACTGCTTCTGCCCATTTTTTGTAGTAGTTGACTGCTACAATAATATATGCCTTTTCATTGGACATCAGTGTGATGGGACCCATGAAGTCAACACCCCATATGTTAAAAGTTTCTAGTGGTTGAATCCACTATTGAGGACCTTCCATGTGAGCCGTTATTCGTCTGTCTCATTGAAAATGTTTACCATTAGGATTTTTATAGCCATGCATCTCCCTACATAGTGGCCTTCGCAAGGTCCTTCATGAGAATCCTAGAGAATGTACAGTTGGTCTTAATTAGGGACACACCAGCAAATCAGGCCATCAGTGCACACCTTGTAAAGGTGTCTGTTGATTTCCATGAAATATTTGGCTTGGTGAAGAAATTATTGCTTATTTCTAAAGTCAAGATCTTGTGGCATCTCCTAAGTAAGAAGATAAGTGGAGATGCCATTGTACCATGTTGTTTTTGTCAGTGTTTGATCATTTATTGCTGCTATAAAGAGGAGTTCATTTGGAAACTAATAAGACAGTAGGCTCTCCTCCTCTTTATTATCCCATCTTAAGTGAGAGATGTGGTTAGTGACCACATTATTAGTCCCTTTTTGATCTAACATTGTGAGATCAAACTCCTATAAGATCATGAGCCACCATATAACAAGAGGGCTTACCATTGGCTTATTCATGAGGAACCAAATTGCACTATGGTTTATGTGCACAAATACTTTGTAGCCAAGCATATAGTGCTTGAACTTTTCCAAAGTGTACACCACTACCATTAATTCTTTTTCTATGCTTGTGTAATTTAATTATGCTTCCACAATGCTTTGGCTTGTGTAGTGGATGTAGTATGGGTGTTTCTTATCATCCATCTATGTGAGCACTACTCCTAAGGCATAGTTAGATGCATCCATCATGATGTGGAAGGGTCTAGACCAGAATGGTACTCATAGGATTAGTGTTTCTACGAGTTTCTCCTTTAACTTTTGGAATGCATGTTTACATTCTTTATTCCAGATGAAAGGTGCATCTTTCTTTGTAAGTTTTACTAATGGTTTTGTGATCTTAGAGAAATTCTCTATAAATCGTTGGTAGTAGCCAATGTGTCCAAGAAATAATTAAACATCTTTAATTATCTCTAACTAGCATGTTATTTCTTTGATGAACCTTATCTTTTCTAGGCCTACTTCAATCCTTGCTTGAGTGATTCTATGCCCCAGTACAATGCCTTCTTGGACCATGAGATCGCTCTTTTGCCAATTGAGCCACAAATTTATTTCAACACATCTCTTTAGTACTTGTTCAAGGCAGTCCAAGGCTTGCTCAAATGTAGCTCCATAGGTGGAAAAGTCATCCATGAAGACTTCCATACCATTCTCAATCTACTGTTGGAAAATATTAAGGATTAGACATTGAAATGTTGCAGGGGCATTGCATAGACTGAATGACATCTTACAATATGCAAAAGTTCCCCAGCAACTTGTGAAAGTTATCTTAGCTTAATATTTTGGTGCAAATTGGATTTGGTTATAGGCACTATAACCATCCAAGAAGCTATAATAAAAATGCCCAGATATGGTGTCTAACATTTGATCCACAAATGGCAATGGAAAATGATCTTTAAATATTATCATATTCAACAACCTAAAGTCGATGCAGACCTACCATTTACCACCTTTTTTTAGCACAATTACGAGTTGGCTAACCCACTCACTATCCATGATGGGATAGATGAACCCTACCTGGAGGAGTTTTTTAATTTCCTTCTTAATGATCTGTTCAATTTGGATTTAGCCACCTTTACAACTACCTTCTAGGCTTCATGGTTTGGTTAGTGCAAATGCAATGTTGGCATATCCTTGGATTGATATGACCAAGTAAAGGTTGTTGGCCATTTGTTAACCACCTTTAACAACTTTTCTTTTTGTTCAGGAGTGAGTTTGGCATTAATTATGACTAGTTTACCATTTTTAAAAAATGCATATTCCATGCTAGCTAGTAAATTTTTTAGCTCCAGGGGCTCCTCCTTGAGGTTATTAGGGATTTCCAGCTCTCCCCAACAGGTATCATCATCTTCATCAGAGAGTTTGGGATGAACTTGTTAAGTTTATCCATAACTTCAACATAAGCACATGTTAGGCTCTCAGTTGGTTCCATGCATAATGTGCTACTATCTAAGTCAGCTATCAACCATTGGGTGCCCTCCTATTTTGTGGCTACTATGTACAAACATCGTTGAATATTTATTTCTTGTGCACATTGATTGCATGCTTTAATGTATGTACTTTTGATGAATTTTTTTTTTCACATAATTGCATCCATTATTGTTGTATGTGATGCATGGAATGCACTTCTTCTCTATATTGCCCAATTCATTTTCTTTGCAAATTTCTGAAGAGAGATCCCTTATGCCCATATGTGTGTTGGCCATGCTTAACCAAGCTCTTCCCATAATGATGGGGAAGTCACTTTTGTAGTTTTCAACCTTGATTACTAGAAAATCAGTAGGATAGGACCACCCACAAACTATGGTCACAATGTCCTCTACTAATCCTAGAGGGATAGTAATTGACTGATTTGCCAATTCTATATGGATGTTGCTATTCTTAAGAGGTGGTAGGTTCCAGGCCTTGTACATGTCATGGGAGATAAGACTAACTTCAGAATTGGAGTCAAGAAGAGCCTTACATGGCTCATGTATAGTGATTTTTAGGTAAATGAGTGGACTTCTTAGGTCAGATCTTTTCATGAGAAGATTGCCAGTCGTGATCCAATCACAAACAACATAAGTTAGCATCATAGTATGAATTCGAGATTACAGTTGGTTTGAAGGGTACTTTAAGGTATTTGATGTAAAGGATGAGGGTATTGGATATGTAGGATGATTAATTATACTAGGTTGTGAGGGTTGGAGAGGACTGCTAGGTTGAAAGAAGGGTCTTTTTTTTGGATCGATTGTTTGAACTACTCGGCTAGAAAGCCAATTATGAATGTACAACCCTCATAGCATTTTGTTGTTGCAACTATGGAGGAATCTCACCCTGCATGGATGGAGCAAGAGGTAACTAGGTTGAAGGTAGAGGTGTGTGTGTAAACAAATGTGGAGGATGGTATGGATATGGGTTTTCCTCTTGAGCAGAAGGTAAATGTGTTTAGTGGTACTCTAGAGGGTAATAGTGATGCTAAAATGAGGTATGACTTGCAAAAAATTCTTGGAGAGATGGGTTGTTGAACATAGTACCCATATGGATCTAGTTGCCTATAAGGGTATTACTGCCTTGGTGGTGGTATTCCCCATGATTGTGGTTGGTACCATTGTTGGTATTATTCATAAAGTTGTGGAGGAGCTCCACTTGGGTAGTAAGCTTATTATTGTTGGTGGAATTGCCTTGAATTGCCTTAAGGATAAGGCAATCATCTACGTGTTTGCCTACGTGCTAGTTGAGGATTCAATGCATACACCCTAGACTCTTGTAAGTGTGACACAATAGGACTTTGGATGTTCGTACTGACAAATGTCATAATCAGTTTCATCATTAGAGTTGGTTTCCACAACTTCGTCTATAGCTGCAGCTTTTCCCTTATTCCTTTGGTAGGCATGTTCAGCTTTTTTTCACCTCTTGTGGTTACAATCACTATTTTGCTCTTTGGATTCTTTAGTAATCTTCATAATAGTTTGAAATTTTTCATCCAAAGAGTTCCATAACTTATCAACCTTTGTCAAAATATTAGAAATAGATATTTGGATGGGCAAGGTTTTTCAATTCACTACTTCATCAAGTGGTGACTCCTCTTCATCACAAAACTGGACCTCCCATTTTCTGATGAAAGGGTCCCTATTATAATTTTTTGCACTTTCTCTTTTTCGTAGCTCACTTTCTTCTTTTGCTACTTGCTCAGTCAACCTTTGGATTTGTTGAGCTCTCAATTTAGACAATCTTCATTGGGCATACATCCCAAGAGTTCTTCTAGTTTCTGCTTTGAGCCCATCTATGATGTGGCAAAGTTGTTTCCTTTAAGAACATCCATGGCTAGGGCATTAATGTAAGAGTGAATAGTATCTACCCATGGCGGCATCCAAGGGTTCATGTGTTCCTTGTTTCTAACCTTGGATTTTCCTTCTTAGATTAGACACTCTAGAGTAGATTTGGTATTTGTCATTAAACAACTTTAACATGGTATTCCATCGGTAAATGGATTCCGGTTCTAAGGACTAATACCAACTTTTAGCTTCCTTGATGAGTGTCCTGGGGATGAGCTTGAGTTTTTGCCATTCATTTTCTATATTTTGTAAGGCATAAGCATCGTGGAAAGCTTGTAGATGTGTCTATGGATCAAAGTTGTATCCCCCTCAAATCTTGGCATATTATTCTTGTCTAAGCACTTGATCCTATTATCTTTCATATGCTTGGTTGGAATTCTAACTACCTTTGCAATGTTGAGCATGCTTTAAGTCACCTACAAAGGTTCATGATCATCACTACGTCAATGATGGATTTAGCCACCCCTTCAATCTTGGTGGCCTTCACGATCATTGTTATCTCATTAATCATCTTCATCATGATTATTTCAACGACAGCTTCTATGAAAACCAATAGATGAAGAGGAATGCTTGGAATCGGATGAAGAGGATGAAGAGGAAGGTGGACCACCATTACCACTACAGTGTTTGCCACCACTTTCACTCATTACGACCACTATCCTTAGATCACTTGCTATTGTGTGTTTTCTTGAGTTCCTACCCTAATTGTCACTCTTTCCTAAACCTACTTTATGAATAGTGGATCGTAGGTTCAAGGTCACACCCTTGTTACCAATAATAGGGGGTGAAGAATCTTCATGTTGAGAACCTTCAAAGGGAGAATCCTCATTGTCATCTTGATCTAGTAGGAACAAGGGATTAGTGTAATGTTTTCCCTTCATAGCCTCGTGGTGCCACTCCTGATGTTAATCTTGCTTGCATTGTGTTTTAGTGGGATAGTAGTTCCAAGTGTCATAACCATTCACAATGAATTCTTCATGAAGATCTGAGATGCCCAACTTATTAAGAGTTTGAAGTAGCATCTTGGGTATAGATCGATCGGGGGGCAAGACGATGTTGCCCTCCATATCATGCCATCGTAGCTATTGATCCTGATGTAGGATGAAGGTGAAGTCCAGTACATACTCATCTAGATGAGTATATACCACTTTGCACTCCTATGGAATTGGTGGTTTTACATCTTCACGTCTATGAGAAGAAGAAATTTTGCAAAACGAATAAAATTATCAGTGTGCTTAGTAGTTTATATGTCATTGAGAGTGATGTTAACCTTGAGTTTGTCCAACGATATAAATAATATTCACTAATCCTAGATAGTGCACATTTCAACAAACAAAGTCCCCGACAATGGTGCCAATGATGAGTGGCAAGGTACCCCTACACACAACCATACAAATCATAGTGTTCATGCATGATTTGGTTAAATTTCATGGACTTTATAGTTTCATGTGCACTAGTCTTCTTGGTAGTGAACCTTGCCTTAAGGTCATTTGTTGTCTTCCTAATTACAATTGTGACATACATTGGTATGTTAAGTGTAATTGAGGCATTTGATCTTTATCATTTTTTATTTTATGGTTTTGGTGTTTAAAGAGAGATAAAGTAATTGGATTAACTAATTTAATTTAACTAATTAACTAGTATCTAAGTAGTCCTAACATAAGCATCTGGTCCCACTTTCCGCACATGTCCTGAACCCATGTATCCACTGTTGGATTACCAAGCGCTATGCTACTGGGGGTACTAAGTAATAACGCTAATGGGATTACCAAGTGAATACATGTTACACTCAAAGTGGTCTTACTTATGTGTTTAATCTATCTAGCCTATCTTGCCTAATTACTTCATTAGCTTAATTACTGGAAAAATTTTAATAAATAATTGAAAACATTAAATGCATAAATGAAATATTTAATCTATCTAGAATGCTACAAGGTTTATCAGAAAGTTCAGTTTTATTGCCGCACACACTATTGTGCTCAGGTACAACAATGCTTAAATAAAGATTCGTACACTCAATGACTCCTACTATGGGCACTTAGGAGAAAAATTCTAACTCTCAAATGAAAAAATTGCAAAAGCTTCACTACTACTGAAATCTCATTGCCATAAATGTAGTTGGTAGGCATGTATTTATAGGCAAAATGTAGACACTACGTTGATGGGGCCTCGTTGATGTATCGTATGATGCATTGATGAGGCCCAGTCAAAGAAGCCTCGTTGACGTAACCAACAAAACTACAACTCATCAATAATTAAATATCATATAAATTAGTTTTGTTAAGGAAGTACCTTAGATGATGTCCTACCTAGAATCTAACTTTATTGATGTGTCTAAGACATGCAAAAACACTAGTTTTAATCCTTGGTTCACTACAATTGGAGTTACAGTTTTTGAGATATCACATTTTTAGTTTATTAAAAATCTCACAAAAGTATTGACATTTGAATTACATGACTATGATGAGGGATGCTCTAATATGATTTTAGCATATGGATGTGAAGTGTGCTTGATAAGGATCTAGTAAGTTCAAATAAAAATTGATTTGGAGTCTTGATGTGCTTGTTATGAATGTTTGAATTATAGAAGTATTAGCTTGAAGGAAAAATTAGAAAATGAACTGATGTAAATTCAAAAAGTAATACAATTGCATCACGTGCATACAAAATGTGGTTATGAAGAAAAACATAAGCGTAAAATCCATGTGTAAAGTTTATGTTATAAATATATAAGATTTAAATATAAGACATACTCTTCATTTCGATAGCCTTCTTCACTACCATTGCTTAAAGATCGATTATTTTGTTGTTTTATGAAAATAGAAACCATTTTAATTTTTTTTCTTAGTACAAAAACCATTCTTCATCTAGTTTATTTGTTTTGAAACTATTGCAAGCTCATTTTCTTCCATCTTAACATACATATCAAGCCCATGTATTGCATTGCATGTGATTCTTTAGCTTATAAATAGATTTTTTCATTCATTTATGGATCATAGAAGGTTTCTAGCATGTCATTTTAGAGCAAAGTGAAGATATATTATGGATGTTTTGGGTGGGAAAGAAAACCAATAAGAAGATTTTGAAAGGCCTTAAAATATTGTAAGGAAGTTTATTTTATTTTCCTTTTAATGTGGCTACGATACTTTGTTGTGGATTTTCTACTCTTTCTCTATGCTTTCTAGTTCATCATTATATTTTCACAATTCTAATTACTATGCCTAGACTCTACCAAATTTTTATCAATTTGAACTTATTTTTATATGAAAATTAATATTGTAATTTTGACCAAATCTTTTCCCGTCTTTTGGTAACTTTTGAGAATATGTGGAAACTTGTCCAACTTGCTTTTGACATATGATTATTCTGGATTATCCCAAAGCTTTGCTCAAAATTTTATAGAAATTTTGACTATTTTGAAATTTTGGCTATTTTAGAAATCTTTTGGATTTTGACTATTATTTACATCATATTAAATATAGTAATAATATTACTATTTGAGGAAAGTTATTAAAAGGAAGACCAAAAAATACATAGGAAAAAAAATAATTGAAGATGATTTGAAGAAACTGCAAATAAACAAAGATCTAGTTCTTCATAGAGGTCAATGACAAGAAAGAACTCATGTAGATGATCTCATTTTGTTGAGACAAGACTAGGATAATGATGATGCTGATCTTAAATTTGGAAAACTAGATAGAGGCACTTACTATCTCTCAGTTGCTATTCCAATCAAGTACTAGACTTCTATCAATAAGCTTTGCCTAAATTGTCATCATCTTAGAATTGAAAGTGGAACGTGAATTTAACTCCCCTAAGAAGAGCATATTTGTAGGTTGTGCATGTCATGAGTCCTTCAAGATGAGCTACATGTGTTTCTTTTTTAAGTAGTAACTACCAATTTGAGACAACATTATAATGTTACAACAAAAATATTTTATGATTTTTTTGTTTCCCCCATTAATGTTTGATCAATTTGTAGAGTTTCTCACATATATATCTATAGATTACCCCAAGCAATTAACCCCATCCAATGAACTAGTAGAAATTTGATGTCATGAAAATCTAATACAATTGTGGCTCAAGACACAAACCTAGGGCATGAACCTTGCAATTGCACAACAAAATTTTTATTTTCCATAAAAATGTAATATTTTTTCAATACATCCTACGGGTCTTTGGATATTATAAAGATTCCATTTCAATTTCAATGATATACTTGGATAAGGTTTGCTAACAAAATGAAGGATGTAGAGACAACAACTAAGTAGCAATGCGATCAACTTGACAATTGTTGATGATTGTTGACTTATTGTTAAAAATAAAAATTTAACCAAAATAAAGTCATACTCTCTAGGCAAAGTCTCAAATATTTTGTTTTTACATGTTAACATATAGTGGATTGTTGGACATATGCATAAATATTTTTACTTATTTTTAAAGTACAACAAAATGAGTCTCTTAACACTTTTAGATAAGGTGGATTAGTATTTTAAGACAACACA
Organism: Gnetum montanum; assembly: GCA_015680685.1. Lineage (NCBI taxonomy): Eukaryota > Viridiplantae > Streptophyta > Gnetopsida > Gnetales > Gnetaceae > Gnetum > Gnetum montanum. The sequence goes on along the minus strand of MNCI01036344.1, from coordinate 595,021 downwards.
TATGTGGTTTATGCAAAGGTAATAGAGACTTGTGTCTTTTAGCTAGAATCATTAACCTTATTAAATTATTAATCTTGCATCACTTCATTGACCAAATTTTCAGGAACATATTAAGATCTTGTAAAAACTATTGTTTATTGTATGCACCCTTTAAGATCTCTTAAGACTTTTAAAATTTTTTATAGCAAAGGAGATTGTTACATGTTAATTTGTTAGATTTGATTTATGTTTTGTATAATATCATTAGTAGCTATATGTTGTGTTGTTTGTGCATTTTTTTTAGTTTTGATTTTGTTTTCCCTATTTTATAATTTGTTTTCATGTTTAAATGTTTTTGTAGGTTGTAGTAATTGATGTGATTTAGTTTTTTAAAATTTTATTTTCTTTTGCTATATTTTGATACACACGTGGTGTCTTAAGTGATGTTATTGTTTATAGCTCATTGTGATAGTGGTTTGTTTTATTTTAGGTTTTTTCTAAATTTGGTATTGTATATATAAATGTAAACCTATAAGCACCCACTTACAAAAAGTTAGGCTTTTACTCATCCATCAACCTTGGTGGAACATACTTTGGTGACATGAGCATTGAACCTTCTACTCATAACCTTTTCATACATAAAAGTGAAACCTAAAAACTTTTAACCCACTTAGCTCATTACATTTGAATGAAAACCTACTTTGGTGACATGAGCATTGAACCTTCCGCTCATAACCCTTTCATATATAAAAGTAAAACCTAAAAGATTTTAACCAAATTATCTTGTTACATTTGGATTAAGATCATTAAACCATTTATGAAATATGGCTTCTAGCTTAATTAGTTAAAACATATAATTTGTGACTTGAATCTTTGGCAAGAACATTAATAAAGGCAAAAATTTTCTGCAAATTGCTTGCTTTGTTTGAATAGGGTTGAAGCTATCTAGAGTAACCCCTAAAATATCTTTTAAAAATAAGCTCATATAGATAAAGGACTCTTTCATGGTTTAGAGTTTAGATGAATCGAAATCCCAATAATGTCAAGCTTTCAGATTTAACTAACAATAATTTTTTATTAGTATTCCTTAGATTAAGTATTTTTATTTGAGGCTGATAGATTTGTAACCAACCATATCTTCCTCAAAGCCAATTACAATTTGAACCAGGTGGGAAGATAGTAACCAAGAAAACACATACAAATAAGAGTGACAAAAAGAACTTTCAATTTTTACACTCCTCCAATCAACACATTTAAATAAGCGGGAAAAGGCTCTTTCAATTTGCACGTGAATCGATTTATTTTTCATTTATGTTATTTTCATGGTCCCGTCTTGTGGGACAGAGCTTAAAACTCCAAAACGATGAATTCTAGCGAGAGGAATTTGACTGGATTTAGTTATCGTCTCTGGAGAAAGCAAACATAAAAAGCATCATTTTTCTGTTGAAGAAACATTTTTTAAAATCACCCATTAAAATCCATCGTTTTCTTTGTTTGGGAGCATGCCTTTCCATGGGCATTGACTTCAATAATGTTGCTGGAGTTTAGTCCTTTTAACGGTTTCACTGATTCAGGCATCATCTTAATTTTTCCCTCTACACAACACTTGTTTCTAGTAAGTGAAATTAAAGCTTTGTTAGGTTTTAGGTTTCTCCCAAAGTCTTGAGGTTGGCACATTATTTATGTTTTTCTACATTTGGTCTATAAGTTTGTTCCAGTTATCTGTCCTACAAATTCGTTGCCATGTTACTCCAAATCCTGCTCATGCCCACGCATTATTTATAACACTATAGTAATTTTCAGTGGACTGTACGAGTTGGTGTGGAAATCCAGTCCTGAAAATCTGACTTGGTTATTGAAACTGAAATTGAAGCTCAGAGTAATTATCACTTTTAATTTGTGAAAAAACAGACAGGCACAGGCACACTTTATAAACTGCAATAGAAGAATAGAATTGCAACTAACATCTTTGCAATGATACATAGTTTATTATCACCTTGGCAGGGAAAGTGTGGGAATTTAAAGCAAGTTTATTCATTTTAATGTCTGTTTTAGTAAAATACAGATAAAAATGAATATAAGTTCAAGAAAAGGTGAAATTACGGTAACCCATCATGGACATTTTAGCTTTAATAATATATTGCTTCATTATAACAGTACGTGAGTAAAAAGTGGGAAAACACGACTGAAATGGAAAGATTTGTGTACTTAATCATTGTATACTTTCTGTCCCGCGTCCTCGCTCTCTTCTTGCAAGACTGCTTGTTAGGCAGATCTAACACCTTTACAGAGTGCACAAAACAATTTAATAAAATTACACAAAAAATACTATATGAAAAAACAACCACAAACTTGGGGCCATGAATCTACACCTTTTCTTTGTTTTGTGATCACTAATGTTTCAATCTTAATTTTAGGACGGGGAATGTAAACATGATAAATTTGGTCTACAAAGGAGTTAAAGAAATTTTGTTATTAATTATGCCAATTGATTGTTTGTGGTGCTACCATAATTGGATGCTAACATTAACAAGATTAATTAGTTTTATTTAGATTCATAGAAAAGATTGAATGTTTCGTACATACATAAAAAAAGTGCTAAATGGTTTTGTTCTAGTTTATTTGCCAATAAAAATTCAAGTGCTAAATGGTTTTGTTATAGTTTGTCATGAGACATGAAATTGCTCATATTGCTGGCGGTCGCGTTAAGGCACCCACGATAAGGCACCCACGTTATATCATGGGCTGCGATATCGCGTACGCGATATCGTAGTCAGCCGCAATTTCTATAAATAAGAGGCCGCTCTCCCTCATTTGACATCCGAATTTTAAAGTAGCGAAGCTCTGGTAGTTTGATCCCTCCAGAGTTAGATTTTTTCCCGTGTTTACCCACAGTGTGGTGAATGTAATTGTACGGTGTCTTTATTCGAGTGTGTCGTACTTGGACACGCACATGACCGGCAATAAAGATCGAGATTACTTCATCATTGGAGCATTCACTTTGTTATTTATTTAATTATTATTTATTTAATGTTATTTATTGCTTTCATAGCGCGGTGTGAGTACGACTTGATTACGAGCATCTACGGATGTGTACGGCTAGTCAAGGAATCGGTTACTTATCGCGATTAGTCTTTCACCCTTAAACTCCTAGAAGCGGAACGAGTACGACTTGATTACGAGCATTTAAGTGTGACTGCTTGGTAGCCTAGTGGTGTAGCTAGGGGGATCTACGCTTGGTAACCCAGTGGCGTATTTGGGGTCTGCGCTTGGTAATCCCAGTGGCGTACCTAGGCCTATGCTTGGTAGTCCCAGTGGCAGTCGTGCACGAAGTCCAAGATGTGTACGGTTGATCAAGGAATCGGTTGCTCGTCGCACTTAGGCTAGATTAGAATTTCTTATCCTTTTCCTCTTAGTTTAGCTTAGTTAATATTCTTTTCCCTTGCCTTCAGGAGTAGCATTAGGTTAGAACACATCATACACCTCATTTGGACTAAACCATACGTGACAAATGATAAATACTAGTCCAAGTGGGAAGACAGCGAACTGTGACCTAAGGCTAACTGTCTAGGTGCCACAACTAGTCCATCTGTGAAGTTCGACTGGATCGCGCATGCGACGCTTGTATTCGTATGGTTGAGTGTAGGGGTACCTCGCCACACATCATAGGCACCGTTGCCGGGGATGGTGCTAGTTATCTAGATTAGTTATATCATACAAGGTCGTTGTAAAGAACTTAAATATATATCTCTTAAGAAGAAGAAATAATTATTAAAAGTCATGCCTAAATTCACACACAACAATGCCTCTCCTACAAGATGATAATAATGCCACACTTAGTGAGGAAGTTCATTGGAGAACCAACGAACTATATGACGATGAAGATTGGAGTACACAATCTGAGGTGGGGGTTTCTTATAAATGTCAACGAAAGCAACATCATCCCAATGCATGAAAGCCTAACTTACCCGATGACGATGAACCCCCACTGGCCACTATAAGCCTAATGCAAATACAAGGGGTTGTTCGAATCTCCCGTAGGCATCGTAAAGAGAGCCGACTACCCAAGTTCAATTTAAACAACTTTTCTACATTTTCAGGAGGCTATGACTTAGATCCACAACAACATTTACTAGCCTTCTATGATGCCTGCACATGGAACAACATTGATAATGGCTGGCAAAAACTTAAGCTCTTTCCTATGACACTCGTTGACCAAGCTAAAGTATGGTATAGATCGTTAAAACCAAATTCGATACGACACTGGTCAACAATGGTAGAGGTGTTTAGCGAAAAATATCAAACCTACGTAAGAGTGTTAGCCTTGAGGAAACAAATCCAAGGATGGAAACAAGCACAACATGAACCCTTGGACATGGCCTTAGAAAGATATTATGCACTATTAAACAACTATCCAGGCCATGATTTTTCCGAGGAAAGGCTAATGTATCATATTATTGATGGGCTACGTAATGAAATAAGAGAAACCTTAGGAGTATATGCCCAAGGTCAACTATATAAACTACGAACCCATCAAATCCAAGAGCTTATTAAGCGGGTAGCAAAAGAAGAAGGAGAAATGGCTAGATGGGAGAGTGTTGAAAAACATCAACGGGACCAAAATCACAACT
>MNCI01036344.1:550115-585623 GCA_015680685.1 Gnetum montanum | reverse complement strand
GTGGGAAGACAGCGAATTGCGACCTAAGGCTAACTGTCTAGGTGCCACAACTTTTTTTTCTGCGGAGTTCAACCGGATTGTGTGTGCGACACTCGTATTCGTATGGTTGAGTGTAGGGGTACCTCGCCACTCATCAGTTTGTTTGCCCAATAAAATCTTGTAGAGTAAGTATTGAGATAAATCATGGACCAGTAGTAGTACCTGTCAAATTCATACGTTAATACCATTGGTCTTTTGCATTTGATAGTTGGTTATGTAACTTGACTTAATTTAGGCCAATTGGTTCATAGGAGGCAGGAATATGCAATATTATTATAAATATGTTTCATGTTTTTGGTTTTATTGAAACTTGGGAAGATGTTGGGTTTTACATTTTATGGTTCTTAGTTTTATTAAATTTATTGCAAGAAACACAAGACTAGAGAGAAGCAGTACACCTTCTAATGGTATTGCAGTGTTGGTGAGAAAATTTCTTTAAAGTTACATGTTTTTAGAAAAAATGATGATCATAAACAATACATATGGCTACAAATCTTGTGCCAATGTAGTTGTTTTTTCCTTATCATTTTTTTTTTTGTTTTTAAATGCTACAATGTATGATGCTATAGAGTTGTCTTGTGATCATCCTCTCTAGTTCATAGGCAGAGTTATTGTAAAATTTTTAGTAAAAGACTTTATGTTTATTTGTGGTGATTTTAATGCAAGGATAGGGTTCCTAGCAAACAAAAATTATTTAATGATAACACAATGGTGGCAATTTAGGCATTATTGAATATCATAGCTAAGTATGACATTTTGTAGATAACACTATTAATAAGATGGGTCAACAAGTTTAGAATAGATAAAAAAATTTCATTTTCTCATGAACAATGGCCTTGCTAGATTTCCATAATCTTTATTATTTACTTTCACAAGACCTCAAGATAACTCTTGAATTGATTTGCTTTTATTTTTTANTTTTTTTTTTTTGTAAATTAAACTTTCTTCTTAGACAAAAAAATAGGAACAAAAAAAGTTTTCAATGCAAAGTCACCCAAAAAAAATTGGATGCAATACATAACAAAGTGAATGTTGAAAGATATCATAAAGAGCTTGAGCAAATTTTAATTGTAGAAATCAAACAAGTTATGCATTCATAACAACAAGGTGCTCAAAATACTTAGTTTGATGAGGATTGCATGTATGCTAGATAGAACATTAAGAATACAAATACGGAATAAAGGCAAAGGTTAGGGATACAGGGTGTGTTGTGGGGGTGAATGAGGCCAACTAAAAAATTTAGTTAAGCAAAGAACAATAGAATGTTCCAACAAGATGAAATAGTAGCAATAATAAAGAGGAATAAAATAAACACAAAGTTGGTTTAGCTACTAAAGTGGCTAGCCTAGTACACTATAAAAATATTCCTAGATCTTTAGGCATACAGCTAATTTATTAATATAAAAAAGAAATGTATTTCTTTATAACTTGGATTGAGCACCACTACCAACCTCATAGTCATAAGATTTAAGTCACAAAAAATAGAATAAGAAAAACCACTTTCTCTATCTCAAACTAGAGTCATACACTTTACAAAGATTTTCCAAAAGAAAGAGAAAAGAAGAAGAAAGGAAGAAAAATTCTAGAGTTCATTTATAGCAAAACCTTTTAATAGTTTTTTTCAAAGTTCTTATGGATTCTTTAAGACGATAGAGCTAAAGGAGAAGAAGTTGTTTTCATTTCAGATATGTTGTTGAGATGAAGTTGCAATAGAAAAGTTGTATCCATTGTTCAATATCCTCCATTACTACTTACAGGTATTGAGCTAAAGAGAATATTAAAGTTTACTTGAAGCAGAAGTAAGCTATCATTTTGTTTCAGCACCAATAGTCTTAAGCTTCTCATGTACAACTTACTTCCAAGATAACAAAGTTTTCTGATGAGTCATCATTGGTTCGCTACATTGATGAGGCCTCGTTGATGCAGTTAACCGCATCAATGAGGCCTCATCCATGAGGTCCCATTGGTGCATTTCAACCTACATTGACGATGCCTCGTTGATGCAGCTAACCGTGTCGACGAGGCCTTGTCAACGTAGTTGGCCGCATCGACGAGGCCTCGTCGACAAGACCCCATCGACGCATCTTGACCTACGTCAACGATGCCTCATCAACGCAGTGTCTATCCATTACCTATTGATGAGAGCGGTTACTGTAGTGATTTATTCTAAAATTAGAGTGGCAATTTCTCTAAAATTAGAGTGGTAGTTTTACTAATTATTAGAGTAGTTGCTCCCAAGCCTATAAATACAGTGCCTAGGTGCACAATTTAGAGAGAAAGTCTTGGAAGGGAGTCTTGGAAGGAAGTCTTAGAGAAGTCTTTTAGGAGAGTATTTTCCAAGTGCCCACAGCAGGAGGTCTAAGTGTGGATGGATCTTTATTCGAGCATTTTGTACCTGAGCACACCTTATGTATAGCAATAAAGATGAACTCTTGGACTCATCCTTGTAGCACTTGAGATTTTTTTTCTTACTCATTTATTTTATTTTATTTTCTTTTGCATTTATTTTATTTTATTTTATGCACTTTACATTTCTGTTATTAGCACACACAGTACAATCACTTTGAGCATGCGCGTAACACTTGGTAACCTAGTAACGATTAACGTTTGGTAATCTCAGTAGTGTTGCACTGGTTTAGGATGTGTACGGCAAGTGAGAACAGATATTGGTGTTAGGATTAGTTAAAGCCTAGTTAATCAGTAGTTAAGTTAAATTAGTCACTTAGTTATCTCTCTCTCTCCTCCTTTATTAGCAACAGGACATAAAAACATAAAAGCTATAAAAATCATATGCCTCAAACTTACTTAACCATACAATCGTGACATACAAGTAAGTTTGGGAAGACAACGATCAACCAACCTATCCTTGTTCCACAAAGGTACATAGGAACTTAGTCCTTGGAATTTGACCGGATCGTGCATGAAACACTTGTATTCATATGGTTGAGCGTAGGGGGTACCTCGCCGCTCATCATTGGTGCCGTTGCTGGGGACTTAGTTGTTTGTGTGCTAACTAGAACATAGGAAATCATTCACATCATTGGAACAAACCCTTAGGGTTGATTGAGGAAATAATAAACAAGAGTACATTGCACACTAAATAGAAAAATATGTCTCCTTCTTTGTACAAAAGCTCCTCACTGTCTAGGTCTGAAATAAGAAATAATTGATGGCGTAATACACATGACATTGATCTACAAGTCCCTCAACAAGTTCGAGTGGTATATATTCATCCCAATGAGTATATATCAGACTTCACCTTTATCCTTCATCAAGACGAACAACTACGTTGGTGAGACTTAGAAGGTAACATAATGTTACCTCTTGATCATTTAGTCCCAAGCATGCTTCTTCATACTCTCACACGAATTGGCATGCTGCACTTACACATAGAATACATTGTGCAAGATCATGACTCAAGAGAATACTGTTCCATAGAGGCACAACATCAAAGGGACTTGCAAATGGAGAGACATCATAAGTCTTTGAAGGGTAAATGGTCCCAGGGTATCCCACATGTCTTAAGTGAAAATGAGGGTGGTGAACCTACCTCAAGAAGTTGCCCACACAATGATGTTCCTCCCATTGACTTTGGCCAAGGGGTTGTGTATCAGGGCCTTCATTCCACTATTCATAACCCAGGTTCTAATACCCATGAGCAGAAAGGGTCCAAAAAAGGGACATGAACTCATGATAAAGGTGGACATTCTAATCGCAATCGTGATCAGGACATCGTAGAAGCGAAGGTAGCAGACATCGTCATGGTAACAGTTCTCCTTCTTCTTCACCTTCATCATCTCCTTCACCCTCTCCTTCAATATATGGACATGGTCATAAAGAAAAAGACCATGGGGATAAAGGTAGGAAAAGTGGAAGTCACAGAAGAGATAGCCAAGAAAGGGGATGAGGGCACTCTAGAGAGTCATGACATAGAAGAAGGGAGAGTAGGGAACAACATAAGCATCATAGACGCCATGGACGAGACGATCACGATGAACCCCTACTCACTACTCGAAGTATGTTGGACATAAATGAGGTTGTTAGAATTCCAACAAGGCACCCAAAAGATAGTAGGATCAAGAGATTAGATATGAATAATATCCCACGATTTGAAGGGGGATAAAATGCTGATCCTCAGAATCATTTACAAGCATTCCATGATGCGTGTGCCTTACAAAACATAGAGAACGAATGGAAAAAACTTAAGTTGTTCCCGAAGACACTAGTTAAAGAAGCGGAAAGCTGGTACTGGTCCTTAGAACTAGAATCTATTCGTAGATGGAGTACTATGTTAGAATTATTCAATGATAAGTACCAAACGTACTCTCAAGTGTCTAGCTTGCGAAAGCAAATCCAAGGCTGGAAACAAGGAGGACATGAACCCTTGGATGCTGCCATGGGTTGATACTATGCACTGTTACATCGTTGTCCTGGCCATGGTTATTTGAAAAGGGATTAACTGTGCCATCTTGTGGATGGGCTTAGGCATAAAATGAGAGGAACCCTTGGGACTTATGCTCAAGGAAGACTATTTGAGCTTAGGTCCCCTCAAATTCAAAGACTATTGGAGCAAGTTGCTAAGGAAGAAGGTGAGCTATGGAAAAGAGAATGTACAGAAGAGTATAATTGAGATCCTTCCCTTCGAAAGAGGGGAGTAAGATTTTGTGAGGATGAAGAAGAGTCAATGCTCGAAGAGATGGTAAATAGGAAAACTTTTCCTATCCAAAAGATGACATCAAAAGTTTCTGCAAAGGTAGACCAAATGTGAGATTCCCTAGACAATAGATTTCAAACTGTTCTTAAAATAGTAGAGGAGTCTAGAAAGCAAGGTATTGAGAAAAGAAAAAAGAAAGAGGCTGAACATGCACATAGCAAGGGTAAGGGTAAATTTGCCATCATTGAAGAGGTTGTGGATTCAGAAACAAACAATGATAATGGATCTGAGATATGTCAATATGACCATCCTAAGGGATATGAGATATGTCAATATGATCATCTTAAGGGATGTGGCCCTATAATCTCACATCTGTAGGAGTCTAGGGGGTATGCACTCAACCCATGATTGAACAAAAGGAAAACATCCCAAAGGTTACCTTACCCTCGAGGTAATCCAAGACAGTTCCACAAACCCTTAACATATTATCCAAGTGGAACTCCACCACAGCTGATTAAGCAATATCAATAGCAGCAACACCCACAATCATGGGGAATGCCACCGCCAAGGCAACAGTATCCTTACCGACAACCTGACCCATATGGATTTTACATGCAACAACCAATCTCCTCATGTGACTCTATTAGTTACATCACTCCTCAACCTCACTACCAAGCCCGTGAGTATTATGGGACTCCCTCTTCTAGGAGCGATATTCTACAAGGATATCATCCTTCTCATTCGGCCACATCTCTTCCACCAATAGCTCTACTACCACATGCTCTAGTTATCTAGGGTGAAATCCCTATCCAGTTGCAGCAATGTAATGCCACAAGGGTTGTTAACTCTCAACCTACTATTGGTTCCAATAACCACATGAAGAAAAGACCTTTCTTTACAACCAACAGACCAACCAAGCCCTTGTAATCACAAGTAGCTGATTCCTTAGATGTCTCAGTATCAATCAAAACTTCTAAGCCTCCTTCAACCCAATCACTGCACTTAACGCATACAGTCATGCTAACACATGTCATCACCGATTAGATCAAAGTTGGCCACCTTCCCAAGAAATTCTCTGATCCTGGGAGTCCTTTGATATACTTACAAATCATTGGAAATGCGTCGTGCAAGGCTATTTTGGATTCAAGTTTTGGTGTCAACTTGATTTCTCAAGAAATGTACAAGGCCTGGAACTTGCCTCCATTGAAAAAGAGCAACATCTATCTAGAGTTGGCCAACTAGTTCATCATTGTCCCATTAGGACTGGTGGAAGACATTGTTACCACTATTTCTGGGTGGTCATACCTAGCTGACTTGCTAGTGATTCAGGTAAACAACGATAAGGGGGACTTCCCAATCATAATGGGAAGAGCATGGCTAAGCACCATTGACACATGCTTATGAATCCGCGATCTTTTCCTAGAAATATCAAAGGAAAAAACATTTGGAAAGATCAAGAAGAAAAAATTTCTATGCATCGCATATAGTGACACAAGGTGTAATTGTGTGTAGAGGCCATGGTTTATGGAAAGTTTAACATTTCCTACATGCAATCAGTGTGCATAAGTGATTAACATACAAAGATGCTTGTATGCAACAACCACACAACAAGAAGGCACCCAGTGGCTAATAGCTGATCAAGAAAGTAGTTCACTCATATGCATGGACCCAACTGAGGGTTTGACTTGCACTTACATTGATAGCATAGACGCATTAGAGCAAGTCCACCACCAACTTCCAAGTCTTAACCTTGAAAATGTCAATTGGGGGAAGTTGGAAATCCTTTAGAAATTTAAGTAGGAGCCCCTCGAGTTGAAACCATTGCCCACCCGTATGGAATACACGTTCCTTAAAAATGGAAAACTAGTAATTATCAATGCTAAGCTTGCTCCTCAACAAAAAGAAGAACTGCTGAAGGTAATGAATAGATGGTCAAAAGCCTTTGCTTGGTCATATCCCAAATTAACTAGAATAGATCCAAGGATATGCCAACATAGGATTTACACTAACCCCTCCATGAAGCCTTGAAGATAATTGTAGAGGCATTTGAACTGAAAGTTGAAGCAAGTAGTCAAGGAAGAAATCAAACAGCTTCTCAAGGCTAGGTTCATATGCCCCATTGCTGATAGCGAATCGGTTAGTCCCTTAGTTATTGTGCCTAAATAGGGAGGAAAATGGAGGGTATGCATAGATTTCAAGCTACTAAATATGGCAACATTTAAATATCACTTTCCGTTACCATTTGTTGACCAAGTCTTAGACACCATCGTAGGGCATCGCTACTATAGGTTTCTGGATGGATATAACAGATATAATCAAATACAAATAGCCCCAGAAGACCAAGCCAAGACTACCTTCACCAGTCCTTGGGGAACATTTGCATGCAAATAGATGCTATTTGGCTTATGCAATGCCCCTACAACATTTCAACAACTAGTTCTAAGCATCTTCCAACAACAAATAGGAAATGGTGTGGAGGTCTTTATGGATGACTTCTCCACTTATGGAGCAAACTTTGATCAAGCCTTGGACTGGTTGGAGTAAGTGTTAAAATATGTGTAGAAACCAATTTGAGGCTTAACTAGCAGAAAAGCCATTTGATGGTCCAAGAGGGTGTAGTACTAGGGCACAAAATCTCACACATAGGGATAGAGGTAGACCTCAAGAAAATCAAAGTTATCCAAGGAATTACCCATCAATGGGAGACTTTCAAAGATATTTGGTCATTCTTTGGACATATTAGCTACCTCCGTACACTATCCATGCCATGTGACCTCAACCTTGACCTTGATCTAGCATAGAAACAATAGTTAGTAACCCTTAACTTGCTAGATGAAAACCAACTAGCTACCCTGTCATCCAATTAGTTGCACAAGGGATTCAATAAACAACGTCATGACCTAAGGATTAGGAAATTTAAATATCAACTGGGAGATAAGGTTCTCTACATGAATCCCACACATGTCCCACAACGTACTAACTTTTAAACAATGTGGGAAGGATCTTATATTATTTATGCAACCTTTCCTTCAGGGGCCATGACAATATACAAACTTGAGAGCCCAGACAAGAAACTATTGGTCAACAGACAACAAACCAAACCTTTCCATGAGCTTAGGATAGCCAGTACACATGCTACCTCTCTTGGTGGAAAACCTTGCTCACTATTTCAGATCTCCTCCTTCCAACTTAGTCGTGGGGGAGATGGTACTTATGCTAATTGTTCTAGGCCCTTAATTCTTTTTGAATTTTTTATTTTACACATTCTTTCAACTTTTCTTATTTTTATTTTACACCATCGTTCATGTTTTTGCTATTTCTTTGTTTACTTGATTTACTTTTATTCATCATCTAATAAGTGTTCGTGATGGTGGATTGAATTATATCATATTGATTGCTAATGTTTGGTTTTTACCTTTGAATTATAATTCTAATATTAAGGTATGGTTCTTTTGGTAAAACAGGCAATGAGTCCATGCCGTCCACTCATCTATATAACTCTATGATCTCCTTTGGCTTGGAACTATACAGTCCCCTTTTTATAAGTAAATTTATTAATGAATTGGTGGCTGGGTATTTTTCAAACCAAGGAAAGACTCAAAGGATGAAAAGGGTGTGACTTAAAGGGGATTCGATGCATTTGTGTTGGACATTCTCTTGGGTGCTTGGATGCTTTTTCTTGGGTTTTTCACCATTCTGACATTGTTCAAAAATTAGGAAGTTGAGTGAATAAAAATAAGTCTTTGCATGGTGTGGTTCTCACACAAAAAGAAAAAGAAAAAAAAAGAAAGAATTCAAAGCACACCCCTTGGACATAATAAAGCAATATGGGCTACAAGCACTGGTTATGGAATTGGAAAGACATGTTACCCATGCTTGAAGGTTTCCTCTAACTAAGACCCTTTCTTGCTTCCTACTTCTCCATCTCGCTCTCTTTGGAATAGTGGTAACTTTTTGTGGAAGCATTCTTGTTACTTCAGGTGGATGGATTGGTCAAGTGTGTTGATGCGAGGTCACTCGATGTGGTTTGTTTGAGTCTATATTTGGGTTGAGTTCTACTAAGTCACATCAACCATGAAATACATAAGGGACTTTACACAACCTTGTTCTTGGGATTCCATTCCATTCTCTCCTCTCCATCTTTCTTTCCATTTTCACCTCATTGCTGGTTTTATCATTAGTCCATTTCTAGGTTGATGCATTATTTTTCTTTGGTGAATTCTCATGGGTAATTTTTTAACTCTTGCTTCCAAATGACATTCCTAGAGCATACGGACTCTTTGGTTTGTGGGTTTGTCAGGGCATAAAAGGCATGAGCCTACTTTGGGGAGGACCCACTGGCATTTCTTTTTGGTGCAATTGTTAACTTCTTTCCCTTAAACACTTCTTGTAATTAATCATTTATTGTTTCATCCCCATCCATGACATCCATTTTATTGGCATTGCTATTGATATTTTTTCCCATCTTTCTTGTTCCTCATATTTTTCCATCTTATAGCTATCGGAGGTTTGCTCTTAGTCGTGGGGGCCTTGGCACAAATTTTTCATTTTTCTCCATTTTACTATTCACCCAAACCCTACACCTTGGATAGTCACCTATGATAAATCTCCAAACCAGTTTCTGCCATAACCACAACTCAGCCAATGCACTTCATATCGAAGTAAGGTATCAATTGCATTATGGTTTATCTATCCTTGCTCATTTGTGACTATGTTATGTGTGCATATGGCGATCATACAAATAATGGACTAGGCTTGGAAGAAGCACTCAAGATGGATTGGAACTCGAGCATTTATGAAAGGAGTAAGTCTGGTGGCGTGGCTATGGATAAACAACGAAAGGCACAATCTTAGCATTGGCGGCAACACACTTCATTTTCTTTCTCTCTCTTTCTCTACAAGCTGCCAAATAAAGGCTTGGATGTCATTTATGTATGAGTGTTCACCACAATGGTCATGAACACTAATGTTGTAATATGCTTATTGATCTGTTCATTAGGCACATTGAGTCTGTCATCGCATTCCATCATCAGTTGTCAATTAGTCAATAATCCCATACCTTCCCAATATTTTGTAAGGAACTTGAGGACAAGTTTTCATTCAGTTGTGGGGGTATGATGAGAGTGGTTACTCTAGTAGTTTATTCTAAAATTAGAGTAGCAGTTTCTCTAAAATTAAAGTGGTAGTTTTTCTAATTATTAGAGTAGTTGCTCCCAAGCCTATAAATATAGTGCCCATGTGCACAATTTAGAGAGGAAGTCTTGGGAGGGAGTCTTGGAAGGAAGTCTTTCAAGGGAAGTCTTTTAGAAGTCAAGTTAGAGTATTTTCCAAGTGCCCACAGTAGGAGGTCTAAGTGTGGATAGATCTTTATTCAAGCATTGTGTACCTGAGCACACCTTGTGTACGACAACAAAGACAAACTCTTGGATTCATCCTTGCAGCACTTGAGATTTGTTTTCTTATTCATTTATTTTATTTTATTTTCTTCTGCATTTATTTTATTTTATTCTATGCACTTTACATTTTTGTTATTAGCACACACAATACAATCACTTCGAGCATGTGTGTAACACTCGGTAACCCAGTAACGATTAGCGTTTGGTAATCTCAGTAGTGTTGGACTGGTTCTGGATGTGTACGGTAAGTGATAATGGATACTGGTGGTAGGATTAGTTAAAGCCTAGTTAATCAGTAGTTAAGTTAAATTAGTCACTTAATTATCTCTCTCTCTCCTACCTTATTAGTAGCAGGACATAAAAACATAAAAGCTATAAAAATCATATGCCTCAAACTTACTTAACCATACAATCATGACATACAAGTAAGTTTGGGAAGATAATGATCAACCAACCCGTCCTTGTTCCACAAAGGCACATAGGCACTTAGTCCTTGGAATTCGACTGGATCGTGTGTGAAACGCTTGTATTTGTATGGTTGAGCGTAGGGGTACCTCGCTGCTCATCACCTATAAATACATGCCTACTAGCTACATTTATGAAAAGTCCACATTTTAGTAGTAGCGAAGCTCTTGCATTTTTTCCATTTGAAAGTTAGAATTTTTTCCGTATTGCTTAGAGCGTAACACATATTCACTTGGTATTCCAAGCAACGTTATTGCTTGGTACATCCAATAGTGTAGCGTTTGGTCACCCAATAGTGGATATGTGGGTTCAGGATGTGTAGGAAAAGTGGGAACAAATGCTTATGTTAGAATTCATTAAATGATTAGTTAATTAGTCATTTAGATTACTTAATTAAACTCCTTTTTACTACATTTCAAGCACCCACAATATAAAATAAAAAATGATAGAAATTAGATGCCTTAGTTACACTTAACCATACCAACGAATGTCACAAGTGTAATTGGGAGGATAACAATTAACTTTAAGGTTAGATTCACTTCCTAATGGGCTAGTACATTGGAAATGATAAAGTCCACAGAATTTGACCAGATCGTACTTGAACGCTTATGATTCATATGGTTGGGCGTAGGGGTATCTTGATGCTCATCATTGGCACCATTACTAGGGACTTTGTTTGTTGAACATGTGCTATTTAGGTCTAAGTAGATACCACTAATGTCATTTTACAAACCTAAAAGTTAATAACATTTTCACTATACATAAATTATAAAAGCACTCTAACAATTTCATTTGTTTTATAAAATGTCTTCTTCTTGTTGTAAGCATGATGATACTAAACCACCGGTCCCATAGGAATGCAAGGTGGTATACACTCATCTAGATGAGTTTGTGTCAAATTTCACCTTCATCCTACATTAGGATGAATAGATGCGATGGTTTCATATGGAGGGTAATGCTGTTTTGCCCCCAAATAGATTTGTGCTCGAAATGCTAATTAAAATCCTTAAGAAGTTGGGCATAACAGATCTTCATGAAGAGTACGTTGTGGATGGATATGACACTCAAAACTATCATCCCATTGAAAGAAAACATAGGCGGGATACATGTTAGGGGAGACTCCATGAAGCCACAAAGGGAAAACATTACACTAACCCCTTATTCCTACTAAATCAAGAGGACAATGAGGACTCTCCCTTGGAAGGTTTTCAACATGAAAAATCTCCACCCCCTGCTAACGATGGTGAGGGCGTAAACTTGACTCTGTAATCAACTATTTATAAACCAGGTTTAAGGAAGAGTGATAGCTAAGGTAGGAACTTGGGTGAACATCACAATAATAAGGGATCTAATGATGGAGATCGTAAAAAGCATAAGAGTGGTGGTGGACAATGTAGTGGTGATGGTGGTCCATGTTCCTCTTCATAAACTTCATATAATTTTGAACATTTCTCTTTATTTGATGGTTCTCATAGAAGCTATTGTTGAAATAGTCGTGATGAAGGTGATCAACGAAATAATAATGACTGTGAAGGCCACCAAAATCGAAGCAGTGGCCGAAACCATCATTAGCATCATCAACACAGTGATGATGATGAACCTTTACTAGCAACTCGAAGTATGCTTAACAATGCAGAGGTAATAAGAATTCCAACTAGGCATACAAAGGATAGTCAAATCAAGCACCTAGATATGAACAGTATCCCAAGATTTGAGGGGGGATACAACTATGATTTGTAGACACATCTACAAGCTTTTCAAGATGCCTGTGCCTTACAAAACATTAAGAACAAGTGGTAAAAACTCAAAATTTTCCA
Source organism: Gnetum montanum (assembly GCA_015680685.1). Classification (NCBI taxonomy): domain Eukaryota; kingdom Viridiplantae; phylum Streptophyta; class Gnetopsida; order Gnetales; family Gnetaceae; genus Gnetum; species Gnetum montanum. Next base: position 573,252 of record MNCI01036344.1, on the reverse strand, counting down.
ATAACACTCATTAAGGAAGCTAAAATTTGGTACCATTCCTTAGAATTAGAATCTATCCAAAGATGGAGTACTATGTTAGAACTGTTCAATGACAAATATCAGACATACTTTAGAATGTCTAATCTAAGGAGGCAAATCCAAGGCTGGAAACAAGGAGCACATAAACGCTTGGATGCCACCATGAACTGGTACTATTCACTCTTACATAGATATCCTGGCCATGGTTACTTTTAGAGGGAATAAATTTGCCACATCATAGATGGGCTCAAAGCAGAAACAAGAAGAACCCTTGGGATGTATGCCCAAGGGAGGTTGTTAGAAATGAGAGCTCATCAAATCCAAAGGCTAATTGAGCAGGTAGAAAAAGAAGAAGGTGAGTTATAAAAAAGGGAGAGTGCTGAAGAGTACAATAGGGATCCATTCATCAGAAAAAAAGAGGTCTGATTTTGTGACAAGGAGGATTCACCACTTGATGAAGTGGTGAACAGAAAGACCTTGCCTATCCAAAAATTTATGTATAACATTTTAGCCAAGGTTGAAAAGTTATGGGACTCTTTGGATGAAAAGTTTCAAACCGCTTTGAAGATTGCTGAAGAATCCAAAGAGCAAAATAGTGATTGTAATTGCAGATGGTGAAAAGAAGCTAAATGTGCCTACTAAAGAGGTAAGGGAAAAGCTACTACAGTTGAGGAATTTGAAGAATCTGATTCCAATGATGAAGCCGAATGTGACATCTATCAATATGAACATCTAAAGGGATGTTGCCCTGTGGTGTCACACTTACAAGAGTCTAGAGTATATGCATTAAATCCTTGCCTAGCACATAGGCAAGCTCCAAGAAGATTACCTTACACTCAAGGTAGTCCAAGCAGTTCCACAAGCAACAACAAGCTTACTACCCAAGTGGAACTCCTCCAAAACCTTATGAACATTACCAATAGTGGTACCAACCACAATCATGGGAAATGCCACTGCCAAGGTAGTAGTACCCTTATAGGCAACCAAATCCATACAGTTACTATGTTCAGCAACCCGTCTCCCCTAGGAGTTCGGCAAGTCATCCATCATTCTAGCATCACTATTACCCTCTAGAATACCAATGAACACATTCATCATCTACTCAAGGGGAAACCCCATATCAATATCCTTATCATCCTCCACATTCCTTTGCACCTACACCTCCACCTTCAACTTAGTTACCTCTTGCTCCATCCATGTAAGGTGAAATTCCTCCACAGCTATAAGAATGAAATGCTATAAGGGCTATACACTCACAGCCAGTTTTTCAACCAAGTGGTCTGGATAATTGATCAAGGAAATGACCTTTCTTCTAGTCCATCAGTCCTCTTTAGCCCTAACAAACTACTTTGACTAATTGCCCTGTATCTCCAATACCCCCATCCTCTACATCAAATACCTTCGATTACCCTTCAAACCAAGTGCCACCTAGGATCTGCACTGTAAAGCTACGTCATGCTGTGTTTGACTGGATCAATGCTGACAACCTTCCTACAAAAATATTTGATCCAAGAAGTCTACGCATCTTTCTACAAATTGTTGGATAAGAGCCATGTAAGGCTCTTCTTACCTCTGGTTTTAAAGTCAACCTCATCTCCCATGATATGTACAAAGCCTGGTACCTACCACCTCTTAAGAAGAGCAACATCTATTTAGAAATAGTGGATCAATTGATCATGGTCCCTTTGGGATTAGTAGTTTTGGATTAGTAGAGGACATTGTGATCACAATTTGTGGGTGGTCCTATCTTGCTAATTTTCTAGTAATCAAGGTGAACAACTATAAAAGTGACTTCTGCATCATCATGGAAAGGGATTGGTTAAGCACAATTGATGTTCAAATGGGTATAAAGGACCTATCTCTCAAAATATCTAAGGAGAATGAGTTAGGAAAAATTGAGAAGAAGCATATTCCATGCATTGCATATAGCGACAATGGGTACAATCGTGTGCAAAAGATTTGGTCAATCAGAAGCACATACATGAAGCCATGTAATTAGTGTGTGCAAGAAATTAATATTTAATGGTATCTGTATGTAGCAGCCACAAAGCAGGAGGACACCCAGTGGCTGATAGTTGATTTAGATAGTAGCATAATATGCATGGAGCCAACTAAGAGCTTAACTTGTGCATATGTAGAAGGCATGAACAAAATTGAACAAGTCCATTCCCAACTTTCTAATGAGGGAGAGTTGGAGATCCCAGATCATTTCAAGTAAGAGCCCTTAGAACTAAAAACTTTACCAATTGGAATAGTAAACTAATCATCATGAATGTCAAACTTGTTGCTAAACAAAAAGAAAAGTTGTTGAAAGTGGTGAATAAATTGTCAACAGCCTTTGCTTGGTCATATCCAGAGTTAACAAGAATTGATCCAAGGATATGCCAGCACAACATCTACACTAACTTGGCCATGAATCCTAGAAGGTAGTCGTAGAGGTAGTTAAAGTCTAAATTGAAACAAATCGTTAAGGAGGAAATAAAGCAACTCCTCATGGAAAGGTTTATCTATCTAATCGTGGATAGTGAGTGGGTTAGTCCACTCATAATTGTACCAAAGAAGGGTGGTAAATGGCTAGTTTACATTGACTTTAGGTTGTTAAATATGGAAATATTTAAGGATCACTTTCCTTTACCATTTGTGGATCAAGTATTAGACACAATATACGGGCATTGTTATTATAGTTTCTTGGATGGTTATAGTGGCTATAACCAAATCCAAATTGCACTAGAAGACTAAGCCAAGACAACATTCACGAGTCCTTGGGAAACGTTTGCATACTATAAGATGTCATTTGGCCTATGTAATGCCCTGCAACATTTCAATGCTTGGTCCTTAGTATCTTTCAACAAAAAATTGATAGTGGTGTTGAAGTTTTCATGGATGACTTCTCCACCTACGAGGCTACGTTGGAGCAAGCCTTGGACTGACTTGAGTAAGTACTAAAGATATGTGTTAAGACAAACCTACAACTCAATTGGAATAAGAGCCATCTCATAGTCCAAGAAGGCATTATTCTAGGGTACCAAATTTTGTAGAAAGGGATTAAGGTAGACCCAGAAAAAATAAGGATCATCTAAGGAATAACACACCAACCAGAGACTGTTAAAGATGTTCGATCATTCCTTGGACACATTGGTTACTATCGGTGGTTTATTAAGAATTTCTCTAGGATTGTGAAACCGTTGGTAGAACTTACAAAGAAAGATGCACCTTTCATTTGGACGAAGGAATGTGAAAATGCATTTCAATAGTTAAAAGAAAAACTCGTAGAAACACCAATCTTTCGAGCACCAGATTGGTCCAAACCATTCCATATCATGATAGATGCATCTAATTATGCTTTGGGAGTAGTGCTCATGTAGATGAACGATATGAAATGTCCATATTATATCCACTACGTGAGTCGAAGCAATATGGGAGCACAGTTAAATTACATCACCATGGAAAAAGAATTAATGATAGTGGTGTATGTGCTAGAAAATTTTAGACATTATGTGCTATGTTACAAAGTGTTTGTACATACGGACCATAGTGCAATTTGCTTCCTTATGAATAAGCCAACAATGAGCCCTCATGTTATATGGTGGGTTGTGATCTTGTAGGAATTTGATCTTACTATGGTAGATCGAAAAGGGACCAAGAATGTGGTCACTGATCATCTTTCTCGCTTAATATGGGATAATAAAGAGGAGGAGAGCCCACTCTCTGATCAATTTCCAAATGAACTCCTCTTTATTGGAGCAATAAATGAACAAATACTTGAAAAATCAATATGGTATAATGGCATCCTCACATATCTTCTCACTCAATAAATGCCACAAGACTTGTATTTTAGGAGAAAACAACAATTTCTTCATCAGGTTAAATACTTCATGGAAATTAATGGACACCTTTACAAGGTGTGTGCTAATGGCTTGGTCCATTGGTGTGTCCTTAACAAAGATCAACTGTGTGTTCTCTAGGATGCTCATGAAGGACCTTATGGAGGCCACTATGTAGGGAGATGCACAACCATAAAAATCTTGATGACAAGATACTATTGGCCACAATCTTTAGGGATGCCCACTAGTTTGTCAAGTCTTGTGAATGTTGTCAACATGATGAGGGGATGACTGCTAGTATGGAAGGTCCTCAATAGTGGATTTAATGACTAGAACCTTTTGACATATGGGGCATTGATTTCATGGGTCCCATCACATCCATATCTAATGGGAAAGCATATATTATAGTAGTAGTTGACTATTACATAAAATGGGTTAAAGCGGTAACCATTACAGATTGCACATCATCCACCACCACTAGATTTATACAACAACATATTGTTAATAGGTTTGGGGTGTCACACTCACTAATTTTTAATAATGGGACTCATTTCATAGGTGCCACATTTAGAAAATTAATGCAACACTTGGGGGTAGAACATAAATTAACAACACCTTATTACCCCCAAGCCAACAGTAAAGCAGAGGTAACCAACTAGGAGATTACTAAAATATTAACACAAACCATTAGCAAACATAGGAAGAATTGGAGCACAAAACTTAATGATGCTCTCTAGGCTTATCAATCAACTTGGAAACTTCCTATTGGATATTCTCCCTATGAGTTAGTGTACAGGAAACTTCCAACACTCCTAATTCAATCTGAGCTTTGTACACTCTCAATGGCCTGTGATCTAAACCTTGACCTAAGTTTATCACAAAAGGAAAGAGTGATCAATCTGAATGTGCTAGACAAAAATCACTTAGTGGCCCTATCTTTGAATGAGGTAAACAAGGCATTTAGCAAGTAATGCCATGACCTTAGAATTCAAAAAGTAAGGTTGTAACCAGGAGATAAGGTCCTCTACTGGATCCCCACACATGTCCCTCAAAAGGAAAAATTTCAAACATTATGGGAGGGACCTAATATAATTAATCAAGCCTTTCCCTCTAGGTCCATGATAATTTACAAACCTATTCGCCCAAATAAAAAGTAGTTCAATATCTAACAATTCAAGCCTTTCCTAGAACCAAGACAGGCCAATGTAACTACTGCCTCACCTGAAGGACATGCATGTTTTATTTTTCAAATCTCCTCCTTCCAACTCAGTTGTGGGGGAGATGGCCATTTGTGCTGACCATTACCATGGCCTCTCAATTTTTCTACCCTTTTTGTTTTACACATTTTTGATTTTACAAATTTTTGATTTTTAAATTTTTCTAATTTTATATCATTTTTAGTACATTTAAATTTTCTTGATTATTTTACACTTTCTTATATATTTTACTTTATTTTTTTTCTTGTGTTTCTTTTGATTAAGTGTGATATTTTCTCATTTTTGCTAATAAATCTGCTTTATTGTCATAGGACACAATGCTATTATTGTTGTTTAGTAATAATGGTTTGTTCTTAATGTGTTGTGTTCAATGTCTAGTTTCTATTTTTAAATTTTGATGTCTGATGACTGTGACATGGTTTATTTTTCATGGGACACGCAATGAGTCCATGTCATCCACCCATCCAAAGAACTCTATGGTTTTCCTTGTTCTAGGAATTTGAGGTCCCTTTTTCATTAAAAAAAATTTTAATCAATTAGTGACCTTGGTAGTTCCAAAATGAGGAAGGATCCAGAGGTTTGTAAAGGATGTGACTTCAAGGGGATTCAATACTCTTTGTACTCTTCTTCTTACTTGAGTGCTTGAGTGTTTTTTGTGTTCTTACTATTCCATACCACCAATGATAGGAAGAAAAATAACATCATTGCATGGTTTGGTTTCCATCATTCAAAATAAAAAGAAGAAAAAACAAAAACAAAAACAAAAATGATGGGAATTCAAAGCACACCCCTTGGACAAATAAAAGGGCTATAAGCACTAGTTATGGGACTCGAAAGACATACACCTATGCCTGAAGGTCCTCTCTAACTAAGGCCCTCTCTCTCTCACTTCCTACTTTTCTCTCCTCTTTGTGGAATGGTGGTTATCTTACGGGAACACTCTTGTGTCTCGAGTGGATGGATCAGACTTAGAGTGCTAATGTGAAGTCACTGAAAGTGGATGGCTTTGGTCTGGATTGAGGATGGAACTTCTTGGGTCATTTTAACCACAATTCCCCAAGGGCCTTCTTATGATCTTAATTTGGAACTCCATTCCACCTTCTCTATCATCCTTACATGCTACCATAACTCACCTTATTATTGGGTTCTATGTTATGTTCTATGTCTTAGTCTAACATATTAGGATTCTTGAGTGGATTCTTTTGGGTTGGTCCTTAACTTGTCATGATCATTAAATTGACTATGGGACCCATGAACCTCTTAGTTGAGGTTATGCAAGTGCAAAAAGGGCATGAGCTAGCTATGGGGAGGACCCACTTACATTGCTTTTGGCTTGAGTAGTTAAGGTTCCTTACCTTTAACATCATTACAATCTTATATTTTGTATTTTCCATTGTGTAAACTGCTTAATACTCCTTAATCTTTCATTGCATTCATCCATTAAATCAAAATTTCTCCATTTTTTTCATTTTATGAACTTCAACGTCCTCTTCTCATGATTCCATACTATTCTTGGTCTTCTAAGCTTTCATTTGACCCCAATTTCATTGAAAAATTCCTTGTATTTTGAAAGGTTTGACCAAAGTTAATGGTGGTCAACAACTGTGTTGTTGAGGCCTCATCAATGCAATACAAAAATTCTATATATATCATCAAATACTTTGGAAGTTTTTGTCATTTGGCCATAACACATGGGGAATTTTTGCAATTTTTCAAAGACAAAACCTTTCAGAGTCCATAGCTTTCAAACCGTTTATCCAAATCACTCCATTTTTTGACCCTACACTTACTGGAGGTAAGATCTTTATTGTGGGGGCCACAAACCTTAAGGTTCCTAATGTAATTTTCAAAAAAAATTTCTAAATCCCCTAAAGGTTAGTAACCTTAATCATACATAAACATCAATTTTGTAAAAGTTAACCCTTCCAACAACGTTCGAGATGATTTATCAATGATAAGGCGTAAATAGAAATAACAATTAAGTTAATTAAATTAGCCATAATTACAACTTAGCCAAGTGTAACTACCCTCAAGAGTTAAGGTATCCCAATTGTTTTAAGGTTACGCAATGATTGCTAATCCATGATTCTATTGTGATTGTAGATGGCACCCAAACAAAAGTGCCTAAAGGAAGGAGAACCCTCACAACCATGGGAGAAATGACCCAAAGCTAGAAGGGGCTAGCAGGAACAAGGCCAAGAACAACAAGAGGTGACCCATGCAACGGGATCTCTTCATGAGGAGCCCAAAGTGGAATCTGTTTGATAGATTCCAGAAGAAGAAGTGCCTACAGAATAATCTCAGCTAGGAGAAGGGCTTGGACCTATGCCTAGGCTTGAGGTCACTTTGCCTCAAGCCTGCCTAGACATCATCAAGTCCTGAGAGATCCAAAGATTAGTTCTTTCAGAGATAAACTTCAAGCCATTTTTGGAAAAAGCTCTAGAGGATGATAGNAGTTGGTAGAGATATCAACAAAAGGTGATCCTAAGGCAAAAAGGGAGTGGACCTAGTGATGCTACGAGGTGGACTATAAGGAGAATATCACGCTCACATCAGTGGAGCAAATTTATTTCAAGATTGTAGCCTATCACCTCAATCCAATGGTAAGGCCAAGTAAGGTGACTGACTTCTTCACTCGTGCATGTACCTCTCTAAGTAGGAAATTTCCCATTAACCTTCCATAACTAATTTATTTGAAGATTGAGAAATGCTTCATGGAGAATGAACGTGGAAGGAGGACCCTTACCCTTTCCATGCCTTATAAGAAAAATTTGCAAAATGGTAAGTATTTTTCACTATTCAAATGACACTCTCAAGTATACTCCCTTGGCCTCATGGGAAGAAATCGTGAAGGACAAAATGCTAGCAACCATCCAAGAAGAGGAGCTACTACCACCACCACCCACTTAGGAGACAACACCAGAGGCCCACATGGTCCTTAAGTGTTTGTGGCAAATCCGAGAGTGGCTCTTGAGTGAACAAGAGCAATAGGTAGGAATGAGTGGGGTGGATCCATATGTGTATTAGCCAATAATGAGTCATCTTAATGAGGTGGCCTGAACAATTAGCTAGATGAAAAGGGGTGGTTCCATTTTCTTTGCCCAAAGAACATAGCTATCTTCAAGATTGGATCTCAATGCTTGGGAGGTGACGGTGTCATTAGCCATAAATCATTTATTCCCAAAAATCTTTAGGAATGCTGCCACTTTCTCGGTGAGGTTGAAGGAAGGTGAAGAGGTAGTTTTCTTTGTGATGTGGCACCAAGGGTAGGAAACAATGGCAGAAGTGGTAGCTGACCATGTAGCTGAAGTACTAAATGCATCGGTGGCATCTGTACTAGATGTATATGTACTCCAAGATGTGTAGACATTTGTAGGCACAGTTAATGAAAAATTGAATGTAGCCCAACATGAACAACTACTAGAATGACTAGTAGGAACTAGGCAATCGACTCCAAATATCTTTGATCTTTCGGAGAAAATCATTGCAACCTAGTTGGAGCTGCTAAATGCAAGGGGCAAATGCATCATTTTTTAGGGGCAACTAGAAACGACCCAAGAAAAAAATCAATGTTTGGCCGTAGAGATTGTTGAACTTCGTGCTCAACTTATAAGGCAAACAATCCTCAACGTGGCAACGACAAGAGATAAAGCTATCAAATAGCTTCAAGAAAGATGTCAAAAGGCTAAGGAGAAAGTAGTAATGGCCATCTTCAAATAGTCCATGGTAGAAGCTAAAACACACTCAATTAAAAAGGATTTGAATTAGATGCACCATGAAAATGAAGCATTAACCACACAAAATCATTGCCTGCGAAATGTTGTTGATGCTCAAAGAGATCAAATGAAAGAATTCATTCATCAACAGCAGGAGTAGCTTGCCAAGGTCAATACTAAATTGAGAAAATTGGTTGCAGAGAACTAAAATCTATCAATGGAGGATGTACGCACCTTGCAACAAAATTTTGCCATCGAAATTGCCGCCCGGAAGAATGAAGCTCTCAAGTTTGAGAGAGTGAAAAATCACTAGAGGGACTAGGTTAGCTTACAAAAAGAAATTAATGAAAGAGAAATCCAAATGGCAAAGGCTAAAGTAAATGAAACCATTCAGCAACTCCAACAAGGAAGAGAGATGTGTCACCCCATCCTTGATGGGATTAATGCCTACAAAAAAGTGAAGATTCACTTGAAGGAGTTGCAGATCAAAGAAATGACAGAGTATATGGAGTTGGCCAATATTCATTATGAAAACCTGGCAATGTTGATAGCCAAATGGCCATGGTCAGAATTGGAGAAGCAAGTAGCTAACTCATATATGCTATACGAGGTTAAGTTCAAACACCACAAGGACACCAAGCAAAAGCTTGAGACTACTAACACTAAACTCGACGTCCTCAAAAGGATGATTCATAGATCAAAAATCCATCGTTGAGGACCTTGCCAAATGAATGAATGACTACCAAGAGCTAAAGAACACAGTGTGAGTGTTTGACATTGAATGAAAATAGCTCACTGCCTGGTTTGTCAATGTCAAGGAGTTGTTTCCAGTGATCTTGTGTCCTTGGGATGTGCCTGTTCCAACCCACAGTAGGGAATCTATGTGGATGGTGCATGATCCCATGAGTAAGGAGAAGAAAATGAAAGCACTACTGGATGCTTTCTGCCTCCCACCTAAACTCACAAAAATAGCAGGACAACCACAATCTTAACCACTACTAGTGCGTGAAGTCGGTGAAGGTCCCTTAGAGCATCAAGAACCACCACCACCTAGGACTGTTTGATCTTCTCCAACAAGCTTCACATCATCAAGGAACGTGTTGTCCAATTTTTTAAGAGTTGTGTCACGGTGTTCAATTTTGTGTTCTAAACACCACCATTTTTGTAATGTGTTGATCCATACACCTAGGCATTCCATTTCTTGTCAAGTTAGTCAAGTTTGTTTTGTTGAAAGAAAAGTCAATCAATAATCCCATACCTTCCTAATTTTGTAAAAGAACTTGAGGCTAAGTTTTCATTCATTCATGGGGTATGATAAGTCGTTATTGGTTGGTTGTGTTGATGAGGTCTCATCGATGCAACCGACCGCATCGATGAGGCCTCGTCCATGAGGCCCTGTTGATGCATTTCGACTTACGTTGATGATGCCTCATCGATGCAATGTCTATCCATTGCCTATAAATATGCACCTACTAGTGGCATTTATGGGGAGTCCATTTTTCAATAGTAGTGAAGCTCTTGCATTTTTTTCATTTGAAAGTTAGAATTTTTTCCCTGAGTGCCTACAGCAAGAGTCATTAAGTGTACGGATCTTTATTCGAGCATTGTTGTACCTGAGCATGATAGTGTGTGCAGCAATAAAGACGAGCTTTCTGATAAACCTTGTAACACTTTGGATAAATTAACTCTTTTATTTATGCATTCAATGTTTTTAATTATTTGTTAATTATTCTCAATTATTTCGCTAATATTTTTCTACAATTGAATTAATGAGATTATTAAGCTAGATAGATTAAATACATAAGTACAATTGCTTCGAGTGTAACACGTATTCACTTGGTAATCCCAGCAACATTATTGCTTGGTATGCCCAGTAGCGTAGCGTTTGGTCGCCCAGTAGTGGATACGTGGGTTTAGGACGTGCACAAAAAGTGGGAATGGATGCTTATATTAGGATTAGTTAATTAATCATTTAGATTAGTTAATTAAACTCCTTTTTATCTACATTTCAAGCACCCACAATATAAAATACAAAATGATAAAAATTGGATGCCTCAATTACACTTAATCATACCAACGAATGTCACAAGTGTAATTGGGAGGACAATGATTGACTTTAAGGTTAGATTCATTTCCTAAAGGGCTGGTGCACTGGAAACAATAAAGTCTATAGAATTTGATCGAATTGTGCATGAATGCTTGTGATTTGTATGGTTGGGCATAAGGGTACCTTGTTGCTTATCATTTTTTGACTCCATTTAATTCTTAGCGCTTCTTTCTTTCATATTAAAAAGAAGCTCTACAAACTTTAAGCAATATAGGCTTTGGCTTTTAGATGCTTTATTAACATAAGCCTTCTCTATTGTAAATATTAGTTTTTTTATTCTTTTATCATGGCCCATTGAAATTGCAATCTCAACTCAACTCGTATAACCTTAAGTTCTTCCTGAGTTGCTATGTCAGCTGCTATTTCTAAATGCTTGGTCAGTTGCTATGTGACTAAAGCCAAAAATATATAAATGCTAAGTCACCTTGTCATTCCTGAGCTTTATGTGAAAAATTATTAATGCCTCATCCTTTTCATTCTTTAGGTTTATCATTAAACTAGCCTTTTTAGACAAATAAGCTCCTCTTTAATGATTGTACAAAAAGAAAAGAAAGGTTATTCATCCATTTCTTGTACCTCTTCAACCCACTTTCAATCTTGTATAGAAAGATCATTTGGATGAGCTTTCTACATTTAAATGCTTCATTTGAATGCTAAGTTAGGTTTCTAACATATGCTTTGATTAAAACTTGTCATATTGCAAGAGAGTTAATGAAGAATTGCACTTGAAAATAAGTTGATAAGCAAAGATAGAAGGATTTAAAATTGTCACAATGAGTTGGTAGAGCCATATCATTTAGATGATCTTTTTGCATTTAAATGCTTCATCTAGATCCAAGGCTAACCATTAATTTTTATTTTTATTTTTGTAAAAGTTGAACTTGTACAAGCTTGAACTTGCAAAACACACACTTCACTCATATTTTAGTCTATCATGATAAAAGCTTTTTTACAACAGATTGGAGCTCCCCTGCACCTAGCTCTCTTGATTAATTAAAAAAAGAAAAACCCTTAAACCTAGAATTGCCATTGAAAGAATTAAAAATGTAATCTTTGTACAATAGATCCCATGAGACTCCATAATTGACAATTCCTTGCTTGGGATTTTTCTCTAATGGTTCTAGCAAACCACCCCAATCATTTTGCCAATGATACTCCTACCAAATAAGCCCAAGTTGTTATTCCTAGCTTCTTGCACCAATATAATATTAAATTTTAAAGAAACTTCAGAAAATAAAAAAGACATAGAGTTACCCTAGGCAAAACCTTCAAGGTGAGAAACCCTAGTAGAAAATTGGCTCTTGGACTAGCAACATAGCTCCAAAGGATTGAAGCTTAAGAAGAATTTACAAAGAAAGGGAGATGACTCTCAAGCCTATGCATCGAAAGAATGTAGTGCCTTGGATGCTCCCTTTGAGCTCCTTATATATTGTCAATATTTTCACAGGTTACAAAAATAGACCTGTAGTATAAAGGATAGTTTATTTTATTTTTGGGAAAAATAAGTTCGCGTAACAACGATAGATGGGTTGACCAAAATGGAAAATCAAGTATGGACGGTGATGGTGAGCAAATAATGGATAGTGGCGAATCAAGGCAGATTTGCCTTCAACAACCACCGTAACACAAGCTTCAAGCTTCTTCTCGTGGAGGCAGGCCTCTTCTTCTTTTGATTCTGTATCTGGGCCTGAAATCCGCTATTGAGATCATGCTTAAAAGTTAAAACAATCATCCATATCTGCCCTGCGGACGGTCAGCGCACAGAACAAGCACAGAGCATGTGCATGTCTGAATTTACGTGACTGTGGAGGTGGCCGAAGAGACGGAAAGCCAGCCAAGGGTGGAGAAAGCGGAGGAGAAATACTGCGTATGTTCTGCATAGGAATCCCTCACCAAAAATTTGAATTTCTGCGTATCAACATTCTACAATCTATGGTTTGTGTTTCTATGCATATGAATAGTCATGGCTTAGTTTCTGAGTGATGACAATTTAAAATTTTGAATATTGCAAATGCATGGGCTAAACTGAAACTGAAATTGAAATACTTTTTCTAATGTTTGTGCTTTGTCCATGCAATTGCTTTTTCAAATCCCAGGCGGGGTGCTTTGGCGGAATTAATTATGTATTTATCAATTTCTCGGTATTATAATGAAGGTGGGATTCATGCGCTGCCAAAGTGGCATTCTTGCCACTAAAATTCACATTAGGCAGTACTCTTGCAATGTAGCTGGCACGTCGATTTTGGATGTCAGCAAACAGGCAAATGTCGTTTGAATAGGAGGAAAATATAGCTATCATTTTTGCGTAATCGCAAAGCAATTTTGTATTGTTTCGGTGTTTCTGTGTTTCCGATTAGGGTTCAGGACAACCTTGGCAGGAATAATTTTTGTCTCATTGTTGGACTAGTACGTGGCTTAAGCTACAATTTCTGTTGGGTTTGAAATTAAAAGGATGACTAGATTTTCTTGTTGCGTCGGTGGATCCAGCCAGTTGTCCCCTGACTTCGAATCATTTTCTGTTCCTGAGTGTAGGTTTAAATTTTTTAGTCGAATTTATTAGCTGTTTTTGGATATTTCAATTTCATTCCTGGTGAACACACGGCTCGTACGGGTTGCAAGTTTAGTGGTTTTAAAATTTGAGGAAGAAATACAATATTACTGCTAATAATTTGTATGATTTGTTTTTGATGCATCTTGTGATGGTTAGCCACTTTGTTGAGTCAGTTTTTGTTCTTCATAATATGAATGCATCGGTTATTTAATAAATCCTTTGGGTCTAGGGACTTTAATAAATCAGTTTCAGTTTCAATTTCAAAATTTTTCATTTTTTAGTTATTTGATTTTTAAAATTTTAAAATAAAGTAATTTCATTTATTACTTTTGTATACATGGTAAGGATCAGTCAGACCATTTAATCTCTACTAGATACATGGGTGTCAATTTTTGCAGAGTACATGAGTAGTGTACAATAATGTTGCTTTAAGACCTTGGCACATAATAATGTTACTTTCAGACCTCTTCTGCACTTCCTCATTTGGTATTTTTGGAATTTTCTATTAAGTTGCATAAGGTTTTTTTTTTTTTAACCTATTCATTTCTATGAAGAGGTATATTTCTATTTATTTGCAGTTTTTAAAAATTATCTTTGATTATTTTTCCCAACATCTTTTTTAGTCTTTCTTTTAGTGATTTCTTAGAACAATGATGTAGAAACTTTTGTTTATAGGCTTATTATTTGATCTTGTTTGCACTTGTCCAAACCATTTAAGCCACCATTCTTGTACCTTGTCTCAAATAGAAGTCATTCTTAAGTCTTCCTGTGATATCTATATTATGTAGTTTATCTCTTCTAATAATATTCAACATCCATCAAAGCATTTGCATTTCTACCACACTGATGTATTGTTTACCTCTATATTATGTACTGCTCAACATTCAATTTTTTAGCCTTGAATTGTCACTTGTATTTTTTTTCTTCTTGTAATATGAGCATTTGTAAAGTTAAGCATAAAATCTCACTTGGACTCTCTGTTTACTTGTAATCTCAGCATTACTAAATGTAAGCACCATAAAATCAACAGAGAATGTGTAATTTACACAAATACAGGCATAGTGTGAGCTTGTCATGTGCAATCTCAAAGAGAGAAGCCTTGTACTAATTAATCCATCCTGAGTAAAATTCTTTTCTTTTGCCTTGCCCTGTGGATGTTTCCCTTAACATTGAAGGGCTTTATCAGCTAAATCTTGTATGTTCTGTTTTTCTTTTTATTCTCGAGCAGATCCTCTGTTTTCTTGTTTTCCCCCAATATATTATATTTATGTAACATCCTACAATAAAATGTGCATATGTGAAGAAGGAACCATGGTATGCTGGTATTGTCAAACGATGAATGGGCAGGGTTTAGCCTCTAGTCTTTACTGAATTCTCCAGTGCATGATGGCCTGATGGGTCTTTGGCAACGTGACGGTTGATACTGTGTTCAAAACGAGGAAAAGTTAAATTTACAGAATGTGGCTTCTAACTTAACGATTGAGATTATAAGAAATTCTGACCTTACGGTACAATCAAGTTCAATACATCTGGGCTAAAGGGTTACCAAAATGATTACTCTTCTAGAATTTCTGAAGAGTGGGGTTAGGATATCGTTTTCGCTTATGAGAACTTTTTTAGTCCAATTAAAAGTTAAAGAGTTTTCTTTTAAGTAACATATTAAACTCTGAATGAATGGGGATAAAGATTTAGCTCATGGTCATCGAAATGCAGGGGAAGGTAGAGTCACAGCTTGGATCAAATAAATGAATGCAAGGAAGAACGATGGCTGAAGTAGGTACGAGGTACAAGGGAATGGAAAAAAGAAAAACAAAAAACAGTAAGGTAGATTTGAAATCGGTTTACGAATTTGTTCCGTTTGTACAAGCAAAATCAAAATCAGTGACGCGGACTTTATGCATTTCTGGTACGGCATTAAGTTATGTAGGAAACAAGCAATGAAGCTCATGCAGATGGTATTATGCTTTGCACTATGTTTTATACATCTTCACCAGAAAATCATTGGTAATTTTACTCTATGCTAAATTGAGCAAGTGTGTTGATGATGTTGCATGTATGCTCAAGTATACCAATCTCATGTTTCATGCAATGCATAGAACTTCTTTTGGCAAAGACATATTGAATTAAAACCCTCACGGTAGCCGGTGGACCTAGGCCTTGCCTTGGGACTTTGAAATCATGCCATACTTTTTAAGTCAATTGGTTGAGTTGTTTGTAGGGTTTTGCTCTTTCATTCTTCTCAAGTATGAGTAACAACTCTATTATCATAGTGAAATTGAGATAACAAGTTGGGTATGAAACGGCTGAAACAAATGCTTTTTCTGAAGGTTTTAGTTACAGATCCATTGATCTTTTGGAAGGACAATCATGGTTGCGTTGCGTAGAGTTGAAGGTAAAAGATTTAAATGCTAGTTTTGAAAATGGCATCTATTGGCTATGTTTAAATAAAGGAAATAATATAGTAAAATAAATTCAAAAATTTTATTTTTGTTTAGAAAATCATGGATAGTTTTTAGAGAAGCTTTGTGCGTGCTTTTTTAAAGGTAAGTCCATTTGATATCGTTTGAACAACACCTTCAAGCTAGTGTACTTAAGGGGAAGAGCATAAAAATTTTCTTAGTGCCCTAATGTATGCGAATGCGTTGTGTTTGCACATTAGATGTGAGCATGCATGCATTCTAGACATGCATTGTGGAAAAAAATCTAACTTAGACTTACAAAATCAAAAACTTGAACTTGTACAAAAATTATTTTTTATATTTAGGTGTGGGACCCAGGGACACATAAGCATCATGGGATATGCATGTAATCGCAACATTGCATTAATGAACTACTAAGGAAACTTTTATGCTCTTCCTTGCACTTGAAGGTATTGGGTTCAAACCTAGTACTAGCACTCTAAACATGCAAGCTAACCAATTGGTTTTAGCCCATGCTCTCCCAAGTTGAATGTTTATGTCAATTTTTGCATATACTTAAAAAGGGATAGAAATGATATTTTTAGAGATAACAATAGTTTGAAGATTTGGGGATTTGGGGATATCTCATTGGAGGAAGTACAAAGTAATTCAAAACTTATTCTTAAGTTAGCCCACCACTTTCTTTTCTTTTTGTTTAACAAAATGTACCTTTGAGGAAGGTTCAAGTAAAATCAATTTTAAAGAATTCTTTAATAACTAAAGGGAAATAAATATTTTTTCCTAAGGTCTCATAGAAACCTGTTGTTGATTTATATAGTTTTCAAATGGTTCTTTATAATAAAAAGTGTGAGGAAGTCTATCTATTGGCAATTATATGCTAAATCTTCAGCATCGACAACATATTCAAAATATTTTAACTACTAATAATTTATTTGCAGCTATTGGTCAATATATGGAAATAATATCTTTTGATAATGTTAATTCTATTGGTAGGGCCTCCTTCTTCTACACCCAATGTTAATTTTTTCATGGATTGTCTAATTTCCTACCTCAAAGTAGAGGTTTTTTAAAGATTGATTATAAGGATGAAAACCCAAGAAGACATCCCAAAATTGTTAAGCCTTTCCTTTTTGTTGATTTGTAGTTTCTCATCTTTAACATGCGTATGCTTTTGTATTATGGATGGATTTTTATTGTTAATATATATGTATATATATAGAGATTACCATCCGACTATTTTAAAATCATAAGAATTTACTTATGATACACATAAAAGAGTATTTTAGCTGTGGTCTTATATTTGCCTCATTGGGGCCGGTTTCTATGATAGCGTCAAAACTAAAAAGTAAACTCAATGGTTGACATAGGATTTATTTATTAAGAATAGCCAAACCACATTGCTTTTAATTTTTAATTTTTAAAGCTGAAATAATATTTCTGAAGAATAAAAAAGTAAATATGCTTACTACGCAGTTGCTTACGCGGAAGTAAATGAGAGGACGCTCCAGTCAAGCCCACCATTGCCTATAATTTAATGCAGAAAAAGTAGTAGAACCTCAGCGCTGAGAGAAGATCGCCGTGAAAGTGACAAAACTTTATTATATCACGCACGCACAGTTTGCGTGAGATACAAATTCATGGCTCATATTTCAAACAATTATTACACATTTGGATTATGATTGGTGACAAGGTAAACACACGGAAACAACCAGAAATGCAACAGATGTGCAATTGCTAGTGATTGCTGACCTTTTCTTCTTAAGAGAAAGGTTTACCCAGAAAAGTAGTCATGCTTTCCGGGGCCAAGTCGAAACGCTTTGGTTTTACACGCTGACATAGGGTGGACCGTTGAATTTGATTTTTCATACAATTCTTAGCCATAAAAGCACATAACGTGCATGATTTTTGTTTCTTAAGCCGCGGAAATGGGCACGTGCTTACACTCGTTTACTTGGATTTGGATTTCGTAGGGAAACGTAAGCTGCAATCTTGGGTAGCGTAGTCTACTGCAGCCTCGCAATACCGGTTGTATGCATTGCATTTCTCCGTAAATTTTAAAATTGTATAGATGAAAGTAAAAGCTATGAACCTTTAATTAAATTATTTTATTACATTTAAATAAGAACCATTAACCGTGAATGAGGTATGGCTTAATTAATTTAGAATAGGATTAAACTACTAATTTCTCATATCATTGGTTATGATAAGTTATGGGTTAAAGCTGTAAGACTCTTACTCATTACAAAGCTGTGAGACTTTTACTCCAAAAGAGATTACACTTTTACCGATGGCCTTTCGAACATGGAGACTTTGAATGATCTATTCATATAAACCTTCTCCCATCATTTTATATCTTGTTCCTGGGTCACGTGTACTGGGACATCTCTAGAACGTCCAAGGATGAAATTTTCTTTTGTGACGACTAGAAGCAACGTACGAACGATGAATTCTAAACGGTAGGAATCTGAATACTATTCGGTGTCCTCTATGGAGAAGAAGCACACGAGGCCTATGTCGAGTGGAAAAGCATCGCTTTCTATTAAAGAGAGAATTTCTAAAAAACCTCGTTTTCTATTGCAATTTGCTTCGGTAACCTTTCAATGGCATCCGTTTTAATAATGTGTTTGGAGTTTATTCCTCAAAGGCTTGCATTGCTTCGTGTTCCACAATAAATTTTTGATAAATAAAACTTAGAAGTGTAGGGCAAGTGGTGAGGATGCTATAGATACATATGGCTTATATGTAGAATTATTAAAGTGGGCAAGACCTACTATTCATACATAAATTTGGTGCATATTAAATTCAACAATAGATCAAGGATTAGATTGGCATTAGAAAACTAGTAAAGCTATGTTATTATATAAAAAGGGGGATAAAAATAATTTGAACAATTTTTGAATGATAGATGTGAGTAATATTTTTACGAAGTTGTTGGGCACTCTACTAAAAAGAGAATAAGTTCTTGGACTAAATCAAGTTAGGGCAAGACGTGTAGCAGGTTTTAGACAAAGTCACTCCATTATTAATCAGTTAGTTATTGTCAAACATTGTATGTAGTTTGCAAAAATGCCTAATGAAAAATTTTAATTTGTTTTATTGATTTTGCAAAAGCATATGATTCAATAGTTCATATGAAACTGTGGTTGCACTTGTGTAAAGTTGGGCTCCTTTGAGATTTGATTATAGCAACTCAAAAATTGTATGATGAAGTGGTTATGAAATTACAAATACAAATTTAGAGAAAAATTTTCAATTTCAAAGCAAAATTAGAGTTAAGTAGGGTTATCCATTTTCTCCAACTTTCTTTGGTATCTTTCTTAATAAAATGCATGAATGGGTGTGCAAAGGGCAAGATAGTCATGTTATCAAAAATGGATCCCAAGTAGTGAATATTCTTTTATAAGTAAATGATGTTGCCTTGATCTCCATTATTGTAGAAGAAGGTATACAAAATATGTTTCAAATTTTAGAAAATTATTGTTGCTCGTCTAGTCTTCAAGTGAATATGGATAAAACCAACTTGAAGATTTAGGGTACAAGAAATTATTGTTATACTTTCTATTTTGGAGGTGAAAATGTGCAAATAGTAGATTCTTTTGAATATTTTGGTCTCATGTATATGAACAATTACATGTAAGAGAAGTGCATCAAAGAAAGAATAGCATGAGGTTTCAAGGCTCTATATGTTTTCAAAAACAAATAAAAGCTCAAAAAATAAATTTTTCATACTATCATCTATCCCATTGATGAGCGGCTAGGTATCCCTACACCCAACCATGTGAATCACGGGCATTCACATGCGACTCGGTAGAATTCCGTAGACTATAAGTACTTAACATACACCAGACCTCTAACCAGCAAAACCCTTTGTTAGAACGGTCGTTGTCTTCTCAACCTCACTTGTGAGTATCTAGTGGCAATGGTTAAGTGAGATTGAGGCAACTAATTTTTATAGTTTTTACTTTATCTTTTGGCATCTAATTAAGGTACGGATAGTAAGGAATGAAATATTATCTAACCTATAATTATCCTAATATGTATCTTAACTATTCCTAGCATAAGTATCCGATCCCATCCTCCAGGCACGTCCTGAGCGTTTCCTAACCACTACTGGGTTACCAAACGTTAGGCGTCACTGGGTTACCAAGTGTTGGATTTACGTTTGAGATGGTTGTACTTATGGTTTCTATGAACTGTAAATGAGTGATAATAATTAAACTAGTAATAAGAGAAACTTAAGTAATTATCAAAGCAAAGAAATAGTAAACTATTAAATGCAATAAATGACTAAGTCCAAATGCTGCAAGGAATGCTTGAAAGCTCTTCTTTATTGTCGTTCACGCTAATGGGCTCAAATACATTAGCGCTTGAATAAAGAGCCAGAAACCTTCTTTACACCTACTGTGCGCACTTGGAAAATATTCTATCTCCTATGGGAACAAACTGCAACAGCTTCGCTACAACTGACAAAAAGGTATCTCAATGAGGCGGAAGGCCCTCTTATTTATAGGCCAAAATAGGTGCCGTGTAAACGAGGCCACGTCGATGCATGGAAGGATGCGTCGATGGTGCCGCATCAACGAGGCTACGTATACGGGGCCGCGTCGTATACGCGGCCTAGTAGACACAGCAACCATTAAACACTTCATCACCCATTGTTATTATATGGATGTGTTGTTTAGGGATTTGGACTTAGTGCTAAACTTTGGAAAGATAGTTGATGAGTGGCGAGGTACCCCTACACTCAACCATATGAAATGAGCATAGCACGTGCGATTCGATCGAACTCCGCAGACGGACTAGTTGTGACACCTAGACAGTTATCCTTAGGTCGCAGTTCGCTGTCTTCCCACCTGAACTAGTATTTATATTTGTCATGTATGGTTTAGTCCAGAGTGAGGTGTATGATGTGTTCCTAATTCTAACGCTACTCCTGAAGGCAGTGGAATGTAAGATTAACTAAGCTAAGCTAGGAGGAAAAGGGTAAGAGAATCTAATCTAGCCTAAGTGCGACGAGCAACCGATTCCTTGATCAACCGTACACATCTTGGACCTCGTGCACGACTACCACTAGGATTACCAAGCGTAGATCCTAGGTACGCCACTAGGCTACCAAGTAGTTACACTTAAATGCTCGTAATCAAGTCGTACTCGTACCACATTACTAGCCTAAGTGCGATGAGCAACGGATTCCTTGACTAACCATACACATCTGGTGCATGACTACCACTGGGATTACCAAGCGTAGATCCTAGGTACACCACTGGGTTACCAAGTAGTCACATGAAGATGCTCATAATCAAGTCGTACTCATTCCGCATTATAACAATTAAACAAATAAAGTGACTGCTGCAATGATGAAGTAATCTCGATCTTTATTGCTGGTCATGTGCGTGTCCAAGTACGTCACACTCGAATAAAGGATGCTGTACAATTACATTCACCACACTGCGGGCAGACACGGGAAAAATAATCTATATCTGGAGTGGCCAAATTGCCAAAGCTTCGCTACTTCTAATTCCTAATACCTAAAACTGGGAAAGTTGCCTCTTATTTATAGAAATTGCGGCACACTGCGATATCGCGTACGCGATATTGTGGTTGCGATTTCACGGCCACTGCGATATTGCAGCTACTGATACAACAGGGCTGTGATATCATGGCTGCGATATCACAGCCAGAAAATTCATGACTCATCATACCCCCACGACTGAATGAAAACTCGTCCTCGTGTTAAAGTGAGAACAAGTGCCATTGATTACATAGTGGATAGGTATGGGATTATTGACTAACTAGAATGGATTCATGTCGCAGTGTGGAGTCAGAACAAAATTGAGACACAACACAAAAGAAAAACCTATGATTATAGAATGGTGGAACTCATGTAGTTCTTGGTGGTGGTTGCTCCTCCATAGGTGTCTTTCCCTTTTCTTGCGTTCCAAGTCTTAGGATTTGATGGTGTTGAAGTATGACCTAGAGTTTCTCCTCTTGTAAGGCCTTGAGTGCCTTGGCGTGCATGTAAGTTTGCACTTGTGCCATAGAGGAATCCCAATTAGCCTTCTCTTTTTCTTCCGCCACTCTTTTATTCTCTGTCAACAGTTTATTAAGTTACTCGGTTCTGAAAGTGTCTAGCTGATTCTGAGCAACCTTTGGCCCTATATTCGAAAGGTTTAATGCTTCCAAAATGGCTTGAACAGAGAAGTCAATAGTCACACCACAATTGTCAACCATGGTAACTTCTTTATTGTGCCAAAATTGGTACATTTCCCCTAAGTACTGGCACCACTTTTAGAGAGGGTATCTCCTGCTTCTGCTTGCCCAGACCATACGGTAGGAGGATCTTCTTGATGAACGTTGAATAATTGTTTCTCCTATTTTGCATGTTGTCCGGTAGGATCTTGTCTTCCACCTCTCTAAGATCGTTTGATCGCACCTTGAGCAGGACCTTCCTGTTGTCCACGTTTCTAGGCCATCTACAATCACACGGGACCAATCGTTAGTAAGGTTGTTACCAAAGTTAGGTTATACCTTACTGCTTCCCTTAATAGATTTACTTTATTTCCGTGTGATGTTAATTATTGGAAGAACATGTCTCCGAAAGATTATAGTGTTGAGTCCTCTTTACTTAGGTGGTTTCCAAATTTAATTTTCTAGTATAGCTAAGGGGATGAAATTGTTTTTGACACATTTTATTCTTAATTTTAGAACTAATTACCCTTAAAGATGTCCTTCGGGCGATGATGAATTTCAAAACAATTTATGCGCTATTCAGCATGTGCTCCTCCCCCACGACTAAGCTGAACACTCTAGGGTCAAGCAGGTTCGAACAAAATGAAAATCGAAGTACCAGCGAGCGAGTTATGGATATGAAAGCAAGGGACGCGCAATCGCAAGTCGTAGAGAGAAATTTGAAAAACTTCCCCTGCGTGAACAGTTGCAAATAATGTTGATTAGCACAGGGGGGTCATGTATATATATATTTTTATTGAAGTTAGGGCACTTAGAGAATGTACCAAATTTTTATTATTTCTTTGAAATTAAACGATGTAAAATAAGGACATATGGACTAAAGGGTTCTAGGGTAATTCAACTAGTTCTGAAGGCACGAAAATTATGATGGTGTGTTTATCAACAAAGACCTCGAATGGGAGAAAAAGGCTATCTGATGGTTCATAGGAATGTTGATTCAGAGGGATAGTAATAAGGGAAAGAATATCATGAACAATACACTGAGGGTAATAAATGGTGTGTGTGAGCTATGTCATAAGTGAAGATTACAAAAAA
>MNCI01036344.1:519564-546698 GCA_015680685.1 Gnetum montanum | reverse complement strand
TAATCAAGTCGTACTCGTACCATGTTACTAGCCTAAGTGCGATGAGCAACTGATTCCTTAACTAATTGTACACATCTGGTGCATGACTACCACTGGGATTACTAAGCATAGATCCTAGGTACACCACTGCGTTACCAAGTAGTCACATGAAGATGCTCATAATCAAGTCGTACTCGGGGCGTGTTACTAGCCTAAGTGCGATGAGCAACCGATTCCTTGATCAACCGTACACATCTTGGACCTCGTGCACGACTACCACTGGGATTACCAAGCGTAGATCCTAGGTACACCACTGGGTTACCAAGTAGCCACACAAAGATGCTCATAATCAAGTCATACTCATTCTGCATTATAACAATTAAATAAACAAAGTGACTGCTGTAGTGATGAAGTAATCTCGATATTTATTGCCGGTCATGTGTGTGTCCAAGTATGTCACACTCGAGAAAGGATGCCGTACAATTACATTCACCACACTGCGGGCAGACACGGGAAAAATAATCTATCTCTGGAGTGGCCAAACTACCAGAGCTTCGCTACTTCTAATTCCTAATACCTAAAACTGGGAATGCCGCCTCTTATTTATAGAAATTGCGGCGCACTGCGATATCGCGTATGCGATATCACGTACGCGATATTGCAGCTGCGATTTCACGGCCATTGCGATATTGCAGCTACTGATACAACAGGGCTGTGATATCACAGCTGCGATATCACAGCGAGAAAATTCATGACTCATCAATAGTGAAAGAGCGCAAAAAAATTTTATTCTCAGGGAGTTAAAGGTGAAGATGCAAACACCTTACTCTGTTATTATGTGATTGATTACTTTTAGAAGTAGAAGCTTTGTGCCACTTTAGTACATACACTCATAGCTTGCATATTTCAATGCAAGACATTCTCTAAAGAAGCTCTTCAGGATTTGTGAGACCATGATTAATACTTTCAATGAATGCAATGGTTAACAAAATGGAATATCTCTTGGGATGGTGTGTAACAAAGTCCTAAGCATATTCACCAACTAGTCAAGTAGAAAGTTTTAACACAAATGTAGTCTATTGTGGAAGGCAAAAAGATAATTTTATCACATTAGATCTAAGAATCTAGATGTATAAGCTCACTATCTTTGAGTTGCTATTGCTACCAACAAGCTTCCTTTAAGTTTTTATCATCTTAGAATTGAAAGTGGAAGATGGATTTAACTTACTTGAATAGTGCAATTCTAGGTTGTGTAGGTCAAGAATTCTTGAAGATGACTCACATGTATTTCTTTCTTCTATTGTGACGACCCAATTGAGACAGTGTTATAATGTTACAACAAAAAACTTGTATGATTTTTTTTCGCTTCTCCTATTGATACTTGGTCAATTTGTAGAATTTATCTTTATTTTTCATGAAAATATAATATCTTTCCAATGAATCTTATAAGTCTTTGAACCTAATAAATCTTCAATTTCAGTTGGTTTCACAAAAGAGTATTGTAGCTTTGGTCTTATATTTGCTTAAGGGGGCTTGTTGCTATATAATAGCGTAAAAACTAAAAAGTAAAATCAATGGCTGAAATAAGGTTTATTTATTAAGAATAGATGAACAACGTTGTTTCTAGTTTTTAAAGCTGAAATAATATTTTTTTAAAAAAGAGGAAATTTTCTGAGCACGCGCTTTTTAAGTGGAAGTAAATGAAGACTCAAGCCTGCGATTGCATAAAATTTAAGGTAAAAGCAAAAAAAGAAAAGAAAACAGCATAACGTGACCAGTAGCGCAAGATCGTCATGAAAGTGACAGAACTTTATTATATCATGCACGCGCGCCCTTTGCGGGAGATAGAAATTCATGGGTCACATTTCATACAATTGTTACACATCTGGATTATGCTTTACAACAAGACAGGATGGAAACACACGCAAATAACCAGAAATGCAACACATGGACATTTGGGAGTGCTTGCTGACCCTTTATTCTTAAAACTAAGGTTTACCCAGAAAAGTAGTTGTGCTTTCCGGGCCAAGTGAAAACGTTTAGGATTTGCATGCTGACATAGGGTGGACCGTTGAAGGTGAATTTTCATGGAATTCGTCGGCCTAGCACATAACGTGCTTGATTTTTTTAGCCTCCGAAATGGGCACGTGAATACAGTCGCTTACTTGGATTTGCATTTCGGAGAGAAACCTAGAAAAAAGCAAAAGCTATGAATCTTGAATTAAATTATATTATTACGTTTACATAAAAACCATGAAACCATGACTGAGGTATGGCTCAAGAAATTAAACGATATGATTAGCCGTTTAAGGGTCATCATAGTAATTAAACGATACGATTAGCGGTTTAAGGGTCATCATTCAGTTGCTAATTTCTTACATGATTAGTTATATGTTAAAGCTTTGACATCGATAGAATGTTCTGCCATCGTTTTATACTACGTTCCTAGGTCACCTGTACCGCGAGAGCGGACCAGAACGATGAAACTTTCTTTTGGGACGACTAGAAGCAGTTTATGAGCGATGAATTCTAAACGGGAGGGATCCGAATCCAATTCGGTGTCCTCTATGGAGAATAAGGAGATCAGGCCTATGCCACGTTAAAAAGCATCGTTTTCTATTGCAGTTTGGTTCGGTGACCTTTCAATGCCATCCGTTTCAATAATGTTGTTGGAGTTTATTCCTCAAAGGCTTGCGTGGATTCGTGCTACATCGTAATTCTGCAGTAAACAACACGCATTTGTTTGTAATTAATTATAAATTAAAGCTTTTTAAAGGCTTCTACAACAGTGTACCGAGGGTTAGCACATTATCGATGTTTATTGCATCGGTGGCTTAATTGGTGTGGAGTCAGCAAGAAAGAGACTGAAATACGAACATCCTTTAATATACGGCATCAGCCAAACAACCTTACCATATACAATTGACAAAGCCAAATACAAAAATTTAATTGGTGTGGAGTCAGCAAGAAAGAGACTGAAATACGAACATCCTTTAATATACGGCATCAGCCAAACAAGCTTACCATATACAATTGACAAAGCCATATACAAAAATTTAATATACGGCAACAACAACCCAAAACCAGCCACCTGTAACTGGAAAAACTAGCCACCTGGAACTCCCAGATGACACGCTGATGTCATGGTGACAACCAAACTGAGGGTGACGAATCCATGAGAAGGAATAACGTCCGACCTCAGCAAAAATCAATTTACTTCAAAAAAAAAAAAAACAAAAAGAACGTGTAGCAGGATCCTCCATGCGAAAACAAGAATATAGACAAACGCACACGAGATGATGAAGATGACGGGATCACGACTGCCTCAGCAAAATGCGGTGGCCCTCCAAAGCAACGCTGCTGGTCTCCTTTGGATCAGCAAATGGGAGGCTACCAATGCCAATACCAACGCCGATTAATTCATTTAATTTGACATTGTTTTTCTGGTTGCGGAGCAGTCGCAGAATATCTCGTTTGGCCCCGGAACGGAAAGGATATTTGGCGCTCACGTAACCATCCACCAAATGCAGGTACGCTTCCAAATCATGGCTGCAGTTCAGGTCCCTCTGCGCCTCCGCCTTCAGGTACGGCGAGCTGGCCGTCCGTACGCGCAGCTCGCAGCCCACGTGGCAGTAGTGCCACGTGGCGCAGCCCCAGCGCTCGTTGACCACCACCCCGGGCACCTTGGTGATGACGTCGTTGCTGTTGACGACGCGCAGGACGCGAGCGCCGCCGCGGTGCAGGCATTTGCCGAGCGCCGCGTTGCCCACGCGGGGCCCGCCGAAGGAGAACACGGTCGCCGGAATACCGGCGTCCTCGCCGATTTTGTAGGCGGCCAAAACCGCCAGCGCGGCGCCCATGCTGTGGCCCGTGGCCGTGACGCTCATGTCCTGCCCCGCGTGGAGCTCCCGCAGCCGTCGGATCTCGGCCACCACGTCCTCCGCCATGCTGGGCCCCCCCGAGGGCGGTTTTCCGACGAGGAGCCGCCAGAATCCGGCGCCGGCTTTTGCCCTGCGGGCCGGATCGACGGTCACCAGGCGGTGGTTCAGGATCCCCAGCCATTCGAGAATCGTGACGGTGCCACGTAATGCTATGACGACGTCGCGGCGGCCCAGCCGTCGGATCTCGGCCTCGTCCTCGCACACTGCGACGAAGCCTACCCAGCTTCTCTGGCGTAGTAACTTTCGCTTCGCTGGAGGAGTTATGTTGTAAATGCAGTGGGGGAATTTTGAATTGGTGTAGAGATGTTTCGTCACGCGGTAGCCGGAGCCTGCCAGTCCTGCTGATTCCAGAAGCGAGGCTTCATCAGGGTATTTGCAGCAGCCGTACTCTGGAGATTCCGGGTTGAAATCCATGGCATTGTAGGCTGCCTGCACAGGAAGCAGTATCGTTCTGGTTATTGAAACTCATACTGTTTGTAACTTTGAAAATAATCGACAGATGCAGGAAAAGCAATCAGAAACAGTAGCAAAGAATTAAATCTAATATTATGTCGTAAATGAAGACAGCCTGGGCACTACTGGATGGCAGAGTTCAGTTACATCATTTGTTTACGTAGTTTTTAAATTTTTGTTCAAAGACGAATCATAATGATCTCTGTTGTTGAACTTCTGGCCGCCCTGGGAAAGTGCGAAGGCAAAGTTAGGCCAAAAACACTAGTCACAGGTTTGACTCTACTGTACTTCTGTTACCGCGTGGATTCCGTGATTGCGTGGTTAGTTGGTTATCGCTCTAGTTGTCCTTTGATTCTGTGAGTGTGTGTATTTTTCTCATTTTAGCCGATTACGTAATTTGACTAGATTCAGGCCACAGTTGGTTCGCAGGAGGTAGGAGCCTGCAAGGCAATTAAAAATACGTTTTCCCGGAGGGTAGGAATTTGTGAAACGAAAAGGACCACTGAGATACATGACACGAACGGATTCGGCACCTTTCGGGAAGCTGTCATTCAATGTGTCTAAAAGAATTGCTAAAAAAATGCATGGGTATCCTGTTGGGTGACGATGAGCACAACGGCAGGAAACGAAAGTTTGTTACGTGTTTTCGTCGGAGCTGTCAAAATGATTACTGGAAGGCAAAAGTCTACGCTTAGTGATTTGTCACAGACATATCCTGTTGCCTGGCAGGAATGCAGGAAAAATTTGTTTGCAAGAACCCAAAAAACCGAAAGAAAGAGTAAAGCCAGAACGCAGTTCAGTCTTTCATTCACAAAACTAGCAAGCGAAGGCGGGTAGGTGATTAGACATTATACAACTAGTTGAATACACGCACTGAATACAACAAACTAGAATTGGATGATGTTTACCAGTACAAAGTCTCCATATTTGACAATTTCCCTCCTGAGATTTTCGTCCAGTGGCTCCAGCAGACCATCCCAGTCATTTTGCCCATGATACTCCCTCCATTTAAGCCCAAGATCCTTCTTGGGCGAGGCAGGTCTCTTCTGGTTCTGGGTCTGAAACATGGCATCGAAATCATGCTGAAAATAGCCATCCAGATCTGCACTGCACACAGTCGGTGCAAAAAAGCGCCGACGTGCATGTCTAAGTTTACGTAGACGCCGAGATGGCTGAAGAAGCCGAAAACTAGCCACTGGTGGAGAAAGCGGAGGAGAAATACTGTCTATCCCCTGCATAGGAACCTCGTCCACCCAATCTTTCAAATTCTGCACTGAATGCTTGTCAGCATTCTACCATAATTATGATTTGGGTTCTTAAATTGTGGGTTCCTAGCTCTGAGTGCTGGGAACGTTGAATGTTCAAAAGCTGGATATGCACCGCTTCAACAATACCCTGAGGTGCAGGCATCAGAAACTGACGTTACGCGTGGGTGCTGTGGCCATGAAATTTATTTTTGGATCCGAGCAAGGGTACTTTGGCGGAATTAACTTGTGAACTAAGGTTTTCCTAGAATAGATTTTAGGCAGTTATCAATTTTTGGATATTATAAAGGAGATGGGATCCACGCGCCGCGAAAGTAGCATTCTTGCCACGGTGTCACCTGCAACTCACATTAGCCAATACTCTTGCAATGTGGCCCTTGCGTGGATTCGGCCACAGATCTTTGGTGTCAGCAAACACCGAAATGTAGCTTAAACAGGAAAATAAATATGGCTTTCATTTTTGGGCCATCGAAATTTTGTACTGTACCGATGTTTCTGTGTTTCGGACTAGGGTTCAGGACCACTAATTTTAAACTTTTTGTTGGACTAGTACGTGAATCAAGCTACGGTTTCCGTGTTCTGTGTCAAATTAAATCGATGACCAGGCTTGCTTGTCGCCTCGGTAGATCCAGTCTGTTGTCCCTTGCCTGTGAAGCATTTTCCGTTTATGACGGTGCAGTTTTTGATTTTTAAGTTGAATTATTAAATGCTTTGATGTTTTTGGAGATTTTAAGTTTTCCTTTTTTTTTTCTTGAACACGACGACGCTAGTACAGGTGGCTCCTTTTGTCTTTAAAAAGTTTTTATTTTTGGATTATTTAATTTTTAAGATTCTAAAAATTTCGATTTTGTTTACTATTTATTTATTGCCGGCATATATCCTAAACATCAGGCGGACCATTAAATCTGTACCAGATACAGACATCAGTGTCAATATTTCTCGGATACATGCACCTTGTATAGTAATCTTGCTCACGCTCCTGGTATGCGCTTCCTTGTTTCGTATCTTTTGATTTTTTTATTTCTGGTGATAGGAATGTAAACGTTAATAATTTCGCCACAACTAACACTTGCGTTGAAAATTAGACACGTGGATGACATGAAGTAAACTTCATCGCTTTATCTTAAAGAGATTATCTCATATCAGTAACCTGAAGTTAACAGATGGAAAATCCAACAAGCAAAGCAAACTGAATGATGATTTATGATCCAACGTCATCGCATATGATTATACTTGCCGTCCCGGATCAATTTTGAACAGTCGACCCATGTAACATCATAGAGGGAAATCTACGTACGTGAAGAGCCAACTATTGGATCATGGTTTTGTCAACAATGAATAAGCGTGCTTTAGTCTTTACCGAATTCTCTTTTTGTGGTTAATGCCACTGTTGATGCTGTCCTTAAAATGAGGAAAAGTTCAATTTACAGAAGTTGCTTTCTAACGTAATCAATGAACCTACCAGACATTCTGGTATGATTCCACCATCAAATTTAATGCATCTTGGCTAACGTGTTTTCGAAATAATTACCGTCCAGAATTTCTGAGTATTGCAGAGTCCGTTTCTCGCAGGAGGATTTTTTTTCTTAAATATTTAAATTAACAGAATTTAGAGATTTTAAACTTTAAAATAATGGAGATAGAAATTTAGCCCATGTTCATTTGAAGCACCAGAGAGATCAGAGTCGCAGCTTTATTGAAGAAAGACTGCAACAATGAACGCTGGAAATGGATCTGACATACAAAGGAGTAGGGAAAAAAAGTTACGTAAAGTGTGAGAGATGTCTCAAGTGGTGGTTCTCTTGGGCTCTCCCCATGGTTCGGGGGCCATGGAACACTCTGAGGCGCCCTCGGGTGGCTCTCAAGTGTTACAAAACCCACCCTAGCTTGGTGGTACCAAGCTAGCAATAGGACACACTCCTGTTGCTACTCTCTTCTCTGAGTCCTCTTCCTTCCCTCTTCTCCGTGGAGAACTACATGGCCCTGATTCTACGGCGGTCGTAGATATGTAGGCAACCAAGACTGGATAGTTTTGGTGCGGTGCCATGCCACACCTTGTACCAGATCGTGAGGGATCTGGGGGTGAGGCACCTTCCCTTGTAGGTGCATTGTCTCCCCTTCCATCGATGTGGTCTACAAGGTTGTGTGTGTACTTGTTTGCTTGGTTCTCTTCTGCTTGCACTTGTGAGATGCTTGCTTGTTTGAGGCGTATTCCCCAGGTCTTTCGCCCCAGATCTATTTGATCTTTGTGAATTCCTTGGGGTGCCGGGCAACGTCGGGGCAACGTTGTTACAGATGGTATCAGAGCGTTTTTGTTTTAGTCAGTGGTAAGAGTTTCGCTAAGCGGTTACCAGGGTTTGTGGTTTGTGAGGTTTCCGATAGAAACTAGCTAACCCCATTCTCAACTTTGGCTAACCACTCCCTTGGAGGGTGGCCTTGTGCTCTTTGGTGGTGATACTCCATTGAGCTTGTTTGGTTAATGGTCTCCTTGGTTTGATACCTAGGTGATCTAGGATCATATCCTTATGTGTTTTGAAGAGTTTCTTGATGGCAATGTTCTTCACTCTTCATAAGAGGATAGATGTGAGCAATTGATGTATGTTGCTCTCCTTAAGGATATAAACGATGGTGTTGTGGCGATGTCCTTCACTTATTTACTTGTGGTTGGACTAGTTGGGATTGTATGCGATATGGTTGAGAGGAGTTCTACTGGCAACTCAAGAATTTTGTTGCTCAAGGAGCTCCCATCTCAGGTCTCCAGTGATTCATCTGGGATGAATCGGACCGAGTCTCTGCTTCGGTCTCCACCCAGATGACATGTTTCGAACTGGCATTTGTTGAATCGTGCAGGATATGATATCCTTGGCACTCCCACTCACCCTAGATACAGTGAGTATGGGAAAATACAAATGAGGACAA
Organism: Gnetum montanum; assembly: GCA_015680685.1. Taxonomy (NCBI): domain Eukaryota; kingdom Viridiplantae; phylum Streptophyta; class Gnetopsida; order Gnetales; family Gnetaceae; genus Gnetum; species Gnetum montanum. Next base: position 538,141 of record MNCI01036344.1, on the reverse strand, counting down.
GATGGTTCCTAGGTACCTCAGGATGGAGGTCTTCGGACATGTGCTCCTGATGAGCCTTGTTCTGGGTGGACTAAGACCGTTGCTGGTAGACTTCGTACGTTCGTGTTTGCGATTGTATGTTTGTCTATTTCTGTATGCGTGTCTTCTTGGTTGCGCTTTCAAATTCTGCATGTGTGTTATCGTGGTTACATCTATCATTCGTAATGCAAGGCTTAAATGTTTTACGTGGTATGATGACTTATTGTTGGGGACGTTGAGGATGCAGTGGTTGTTTGTGTCACCCCAAAGCCAAATGGCTATTGTCTTGTTTGACAACGTATTGTGCATGAGGCATGATTGCCCTTATTGTTGATCCTTGTGAGTTGTGCTCCTTGTTGAGCCGGTGGTGTTGCTTGTGGCATCACTATTTTGATTGGTGACATTTTGGTCATTTGATTTTGAAGACTACTGGTGTGGGTCATCCTATTGTTGGTTCTTGTTGAGACCACACCTCTTTTAATGAGGGTCTTCTTGTGAAAGCATCCTTCGTGATGTTGCTCGTTGTTGCGAGAATTGGTTTGATGCCGACTTGTTGTTCGATAGACCTTGGTCTTCCTCCTTATTTTTGGGTTGAGTTGACGATTGTCTATTGCCCATGACTCATACGAGTGTGTTGAAATTTTGGTCCTGGTTGAGGCCAGTGCTAGTTGCTGGGAATGATTGTTATGTATGAATATTGAAATTTTGAGAGTGTGCTATCTCTCTCTTGGTGTGTCTCATGATGAAATCATTTGTTTGAGTGGGGATTAGATTCCTCTATCAATGTTTTGCATGATTGATCTCTATACATGTTGCTGAGGTCTTGAATTTTATGATGTGCAAGAGTGATATCTCTTTGTTATATGACCATGCTTGATGGTTGTGAATGAGGTTGATGTGCTAATCGTGTTCCTGCTAACTTCTATGTTTCTGAGCTTGTGTCTCAGTGTTTGCAGGTAGCACAGGTATAAAGATGTAGCCAGTGGTGACCTCAGTTGATTCTGTGAGCACTATGTCTATGGGGAAGATATGTGCTCCTGAGACCTTCATGAACTGATTACTTGGTCTCAGAATCCCAACATTGGGTTGTGGATTTATCAGTACCTTGGCTGTGATGCATCAGCAGGTACATCATGATTTGTTTGCCTCTCAGTGCTGGGGGAGCACTAACAGAGGACAGAGATCTGTCCTAGACCCTACAGATATTGGGCTAGCAGATGGCATGAAATGGTATCCTTGGCCATGCCAGATACTCATGGCCCAGGAGTGGCCAATGCAATGAGGTCCCACTATTGGCAGGATGGTGGATACTCAGTTGGTGTGTTTCCTTCTTCGATCGTTACGTTCGTGTCTTGAATCGTTTCCGTTCGAGGTTACCCATGCAGGCAGTTGAGTGTGACAGTAGATCATGTATCTTTTGAGACAGTGCTGCAATGACAGATGATCATTTATGCTTCGTGACAGAGACAGGTTTTTCTCAAAACAGCATGGTTCTTTCTTGGTATGCTCTTGGTGGCCTAATTCTTCCAGCCTAGGAAGGGTTTGGGTAGTTGTCCTATAGCCTTTTAGGCTTGGGTAGCATTCCATATACCATGTATGTTCCCATATATGAATGTAATCTGATCCTTGGGTGTGTGAAATGTATCCTTGTGGTATTCTCAATTCGGTTGTATGCACTCAAAAGTGCTGGATGTATTGCCTATATGACTCAGTTGTCTCCTGGTTGTAGGCCTATGCCACACACTGTGACAAGGCCAAGCCCGATGTATGGTGTTCTCTTGGTGCTTGTTTTAAAGCACCCTTGCTATATGTTGTAAATGGCCTTTGTGCCTTGATGTATAATTCTGCTGAAAACCACATGAGAAATGCTTCAGTTGTGATACAGCGTTGTAATGAATGGGCCAGGGCATGTCCTTGCCCATTATGCTCGTGAACTGGTGCCATGTGTTCTTGATGATGTTGGCGTGCCTGGATCGTGTATGCTTGGTGAACGTCCTTGAGACGGGACAAATCTTGGGAACACATTTTCTTGTGTTCCTGGATTGGCAAAGATCTTGTCCATAGTTGATCGTTGGTGATTGAAATTCACATCAATGTGATGTCTAACGGTGGGTTTGAGTAGAGTTCTGGGTAGTGGCACCTAGACTTGCTCTTGCATGTTGGAAGCGATCGTGGAGTAGTAGCCCAAACGTTGGGATGGAGGCCCATCCTTGAACAAATGACGTTACAGATACAAAACTTGTGGTTTCTCCTGGTGGCCTTTCTTGGTGGGCTTGAATGTGCTCAAAACACTTGAGTCGATGCTTTCATGATAGTGGGCTTCTAATGGTTTGTGCATGTCGGTGGGCTCTCGTAACGAATTGCTTTGGTGTGTTGGAGAGCTAGGATGCACTCTCATAGATTGGGACTGATTGGTGCCTTTATGGTCTATGGTGTGATTCCATGATAGGGGACTCGTTGTGCCTAATAGGCTATGGGGTCTTGCTAAATTATCCCATGTACTCTGTCCCTTATGTACACGGATGTATTACAGGGTCCCTTGTTGATGTATTGTCCCATGTCTCTGGTGTGCTGTAAATTCATGTTGGTGATCTCACCTCCCTGGTGGGATAGCAGAGTTGATCATGAGGGATCATTCTCCATTTCAATGGATGCCCTCTTCAATTCTTGAAATAATAAGGATGGTGGTATCGAGACGGTTGTCTCCTGTAAGCAGTTGATGTTTGGGACTTGTTCCTAGCAGTGGTCCTATGTTCGTGAACTCGTGGGGCTTGTTCTTAGAGACAGAATGTTGGTACCCTGGTGAAATTCATGAAACCTCCCTTGTGAGGTCATGTTGTTGATGTAAATTAAAGATACATATTGCTCTTCTTGTAGGCAAGGCATGATCTTGTGTACTCTCATAGTTTTGGGATCTTCAGAGGAACTTTCTTGTTGGGGTTCTCTGGATCCTTGTTGTAAACCCTTTGGCGATGAATCGTGTGATGATTGAGTTGTAATGATGTTGATGAAAGCCCATTCCATGTAAAAACTATCTTGAGGACCTGGTCCTCATATGGGCAAGATGTTGTTGTTGACTTGTGTCTATTGTTTGGGTTGAATGACAATAGGTAGTGGTGCGGCCTTGTCCACCACAAATTGATGTAAATGGGCCTGACTGGGATGTATGAAACAAAACCCAGATCTCCCAAGATGCAACAGAAATTCTTGGTATCTTGAGTTGTTCTCAAGGGAAAATTGAAATTGGGTAAGACTTGTGAACCCATGTCTTCCCTCAGTTGGTGACAGTTCCATGATTTGGTTCTATTGGCGATATTGACTACTTGGGCACGTATGAGGGTTGTGATACTTACCTATGGAAGAAACCTCCCAAAGAGGATCCTTCCTTCAAGTGCAAAAATCTACTGAAAGGTGTTGATCGTGAGACTGGCAGTCATTCTTGATATAGTGGGGAAATGTAAATTCTGAGAACGTTGATGTTCCTCGTAGAATTCATGATTTGGTTACTCTCAGAGGTGACTCTATCTTATTCCTGGACCTTGTGTTCAGAAAATGGTGCTTGTCCCATAACTTGGTGTGGGAAGGATGGCTTGCATGTGGAAAATGTGGGTGACCCTTCTCCATGAACGGGATATTATGGTTGCATTCGATGATGTGCTTATAGCTGATATGAGACAGGTGATGGAGGATTGTCATGGGGTTGGTAGCCCAATTGACCCTCCCTTGTTCTAACATTCGAGCAGGCATTCTCGATGTTGGACAATCACAAGAGGTGTTCCTGAAAGTTGGGGCTTGTTGTATGTAGCCTCTTCGAGAAGTTTCCAAATAGATTTTTGGATCTTCTCTCTCTTGTTGGAATACTAGGGAATGATGAATGATGGATTGAGGCATGCGATGCTGGTGTCTGCAGATGGCAAGGTCAAGCTCAAAGATCTGCCCTTGTACCTTGTTTGTAAGGGAGAACATGCTTGACTCCCTTCATACCATCTTGAACAAAAATGATGAGAAAAGAGATTGCGCACGGTACCGATGCATGTGGAATCAGTGCTTAGATGGTTGCATTGGTGAGACCCCATGGGTCTCGATGCGAGTAGCAGAACATGGAGTTCTGGCAAGCATGAGTTGCTTGCGGAGACATGGCTCTTAGGAGCATGACCTCCCTCTTAGTGTGATGTTCCAAAGTCCCTCACCATGGGTAGTGACCTTGGTGAGCCCTCAAAAAAAAAAAGAAAAAAAAAAGGAAGGGGTGCTGAGATGCCATTCACAGAGGAACTCGGCGGGACTTGTGGAAGAGGAGCGATCTTCTTGCATAAGTTATGGGTTTACGCAAGAAGATATGTCTCTAGACCCTCAAAAGGGACGGATCTAGGGGACGCCTTAGAGACGTTGGCCCTTTGGGTTGGACTCTCCCGCTCGTATAGAGAAGGGAAGTCTTGGGCTTCCTCCAATTGCCCTTGCGTTTCATGCAAGGCATTGGATGGAAGGACGTATTAGGTATTAGGGTTGGTTCCTTCCTTCAAGCCTGGCGTCTATGGAGTTGACGGACCCCCGGAATTGACGGAGTTCCGAACCCATGTGAAGTGTACACTCGAAGCTATCCTAGGCTCCGCTCCGTCGCTTCTTTATGTGGGGGAGGATTGTGAGAGATGTCTCAAGTGGTGGTTCTCTTGGGCTCTCCCCATGGTTCGGGGGCCATGGAACACTCTGAGGCACCCTCGGGTGGCTCTCAAGTGTTACAAAACCCACCCCAGCTTGGTGGTACCAAGCTAGCAATAGGACACACTCCTGTTGCTACTCTCTTCTCTGAGTCCTCTTCCTTCCCTCTTCTCCGTGGAGAACTACATGGCCCTGATTCTACGACGGTCGTATATATGTAGGCAACCAAGACTGGATAGTTTTGGTGCGGTGCCATGCCACACCTTGTACTAGATCATGAGGGATCTGGGGGTGAGGCACCTTCCCTTGTAGGTGCATTGTCTACCCTTCCATCGATGTGGTCTACAAGGTTGTGTGTGTACTTGTTTGCTTGGTTCTCTTCTGCTTGCACTTGTTTGTTTGAGGCGTATTCCCCCGGTCTTTCGCCCCAGATCTATTTGATCTTTGTGAATTCCTTGGGGTGCCGGGTAACGTCGGGGCAACGTTGTTACATAAAGTCTACCGCGAAATCACAGGGTCATGTTAATTTGTTCGCTGACGTGATTACAGAGCTGGAATATGGGAGGTGTATTGTTAATATTAAGTTTAAAACACCTTCTTGACGGTTGTCTTGTCCGCAAATTATTCTTAACATGCTGGCTGTAAATAACATAAGCCAAAACATGTAATATGTCAAAAGAAATAACTGTTAATTTGACCATGATTAATTATAGATTATAAGTCCATAATTTGACTTTTACCCAAAGTATGACATTATGATCACTATATAAGTGGATGCTTGGGTGGTTTTTATCATCACATCTTCAAGGGTGTGTGAGGCAAAATCCAAGCTGTAGTCTCTTCCTCTTGTATAACTTTGATCTAAGGTTGTGAGTCTCAAAGTAAGAAGACTTTGATTTCTAAGGATTACTAGGAGATGAAGCCATTGTTGGGGTTCTTGTATGATTTCCTAGGATAATTTGTTGTGTTCTTGGTGCAATTTTTAATTCAATAATTGAATTTCTATTTCTACTATTACTTTATTATCTTGCTTAATCAAGATGTAAACTAATATAAAATGCATACAAAATTCTAAAATGCAATTAGGAATATAAAATGCATACAAAATTCTGAAATGCAATTAGGAAGGATGGTTACCAATTGTAAGATAGCTTTACCAATGTGGTCTTTTTGTTCAAGTAAAATCACAATAGCCTTTCAGAGCACTTTTTTGATTGGCAATGTAGAAATAAATTATGTAGGAAATGATCAATGTAGCACATTTAGAGATCATTGAAAAGGTAATATGCTTTGCAGTGTGTTCTATACATCTTAAGGAACACATCATTAGTAATTTAACTCTATTCTAAAGTGAGCAAGTGTGATGTTGGTTTATGCATGCCCAAGTCTTTAGTTCAATGGTAAGACAATATCATGCTTTCATATGAATCCCATGTTTCATTCAATTCATAGAGCATGTTTTGTCAAAGACAAAGTGATTTAAAACCTAAACTTTAATCAATGGACTTAAGCTTTCAATTAGATTTTGAAGTTACAAAATTTGGCTTTAATAATATTGTTATTCATATCATAAGTATAATCTTAGTATTATTTTAACAAAATGGTGTTGGTTACATGAGTTCTTTTTTTCCATTCATTTCTACGAAGAGTTGCATCCCTTGTTTACTTGAAAATTTTCATGTCATCTTCAATCATTTTTTCCATGTCTTTTTTAGTTTTTATTCAGTTGGCTTTCATCTTGAATAGTGATGTAGCAATCTTTTTTAATAGGTTCATTATCTAATTTTCTTTGCACATGTCCAAACCATCTAAAATATTTTTCATGTACTTTTTTTGAAATAAAAATCATTGCAAGCCTTCTCTAATGTATGTACTATGCAGTTTATCTCCACTTGTAACATTCAACATCTAAGCATTTCTTCTACACTAATTTGTTATTCATGCCTCTCTTTTACTACCATATAAGATAATAGGCATGATCATTATACTATATAATTTTCATTTTAATTTTATCAAGATTTTTTTTATCACATATAACACCACTAGCCTTTCTCCATTTTGACCACCTTGCCTTAATCCTTTTTTTTTTTTTTTACATCTTTATCAGTTTCACCCTATAATTAGAGCTTTGATCCTAGGTAATGGAACTATATGTAACAAGGAACTTTTTAGCTTTGAATTATTACTTTTATTTCACTATTGTCTTTGCTAAAGATTTTAGGATACCTAAATGCTACCAACATGGCAATAATTACCAATAACTAGTATTCTAAAAATTATTTTAAAAAGGCATGGATGGTGGAATTGCAAATAAATTTGTCTCATTAAATAACATTAGTTTTTTGATAGCTTAATGTTTTTAGTTTTGTTGGAACTTGGGAAAATGTTGGTTTTGTAGATTTTGTAGTTTATGGATTCATTAACTTTATTGCAAGAAATACAAAAGTAGGGCAACGAGGTGGACCTTTTTGTGGTATCATGGTGTTAGTGAGGAAATCTCTTACAAATTGTGTGCTTTTAGAAAAAACCGATGATCATAAATAGTATGTTTGGATAAAAATTTTATATCAAGATGGTTGTACTTTTCTTGCCATATGCTATTTTACCCTTAGAGATGGTCCATTATATGATTCTACAAAGTTGTTTGGTATTCATCTTTTTAAAATCCTAAGTAAAGATATTGTAGAATTTTCAGCAAAAGGCTTTATTACACCCCTTATTGAGACATTGGGTATGGCCATACAATTACGATTTCGATTTATACATTTTGCATGTTGTTTCAATGGATTATTGGGGATGAGTTAAATTATCATAATTGCACTTTATATGTTATGAGGCTTCGTCTTTATGTTACAATTATGATGTCATTACATGCTTAACTACTATGATTATGTACACTAGCCCTATGTGATATGTGAGATAGGTGATGTTGCTAGCAAAGATCTTGGATTGGGGTACAAGAGCACCTAGTATGTATTTAGGCTTTATGTGTGATTTCGATGTTGATACATTTGAATTGTAGTGCTATGCTCTATGATGTTTGGATTTAATTTTAGCATGTGTATGTGTGGGGCATTTGATATGGATCTCATAGGTTCAAATGGATTTTGATTTGGAGTTCTCGTTATGCATGATTGAGGTGCAAGGCATTAGTTGTAGAGGCAAAAAAATAAAAATTAAAAAATTAAAAAAGAAAAAAAAGAGAAAAGTTTATAAAAATAAAATGGTTAAAGAAATAACATTAAAAAAGGTAAAGTTAGGTTTACACGTGACGTGCACTAACAAAAAAGAAGAAGGTTGCTTATATGTATTTTTTAAACATAAGCATAGCTTTTATTTTTTGATTTTTTCCTCCTTTTATAAACCACCGAGGAAGGAATTTGGGTTTTGCTATTTGTTTGTGCAAATAGAAACGAAGTAAAACCTTGTCTTTTTTTTTTGTTCATTAATTTTTCTTCGTTTTTCTATTTTTTTTTCTAAACTATGAGCTTTGTGGATGGATTTTGTCGTACTTTGAACCCAAATTTGGGATTGCTGCACTTTAATCTACGTGGGTGAAGAACTTCTTTGGAGCAAAATGAAGTTTTTCCGAATTAATGAGGATTTTATGCTTGTTTCAAACTTTCTACCACAATGATTTTAATTAGTGGGTTGTCTTTACCTTTTTCTTGTATTTTTATGTTGGATTAGTGTATATGATCATGTAATGTGAGCATGTGGGTGGATAGTTAAAAGATTAAGCTTGGACATGTTGTTTTTCATATTTCCAAAATTTTACAATTTTTGTTTTGAGTTATTTATGAATAAATATGTAGTGTATGATATGACATGGACTTGTGGAATGTGAGATGTGATGTTGATGAGACTAGCATGGTTGGAATACTATATTTTAGGTGCCTGTTGTAGTGCGGGAGTTTCTAGGAGTTTCAATCATCACTAGTTGTAATTAAATATTATTATTTTATTTATTAAACTTTAAATGCACATATCTTTGCTTCTAAGAGTCCCATTGAGGTCAAAGTAATGTACTTTCTAATCGTGAAATTTATTTATTCATTTACAGTTTATCATCTTGGAGGTTATAATAGCGATCATTTTTACAAAATTATAGGTAGTTTACAAAGTATGGTTGTTGATGAGCATTAATGTGTCGTGTTGATGTGGCCCTATTTACATGGTGTTGCCTCATTGACAGGGCCCCATCGATGTAGCGTTTGCTACATTGATGGGGCCTTGTTGATGCAGCCATAGAGCAAAAACTATAAATACAAGCTCCCAGCCATGTTTATGGGTAATTAAGTGATACTAGTAGTAGAGCTCTTGTAGTTTGTCTATTTGAAAGTTAGAATATTTTTCCCAAGTGCCTGCAATAGGAGTCATTGAGTGTACAAATTTTTATTTAAGCATTGTTGTCCTTGAACCACACTAGTGTGTATAGTAACAAAGATGATCTTCTTGATAAATCGTGTAACATTCTGGATAGCTTAAATGGTTTATTTATGCATTCATTATTTTTATTAAATGTTTAATTAATTAAGCTAAATTATACTTTAATCAATTAATCTAAATTAGATTTTAATTAATTAAGGTAAATAGATTAAGTACATAAGTACAACTGTTTCAAGCGTAAATATGTATTCGCTTGGTAATCCTAGTAGCATTATTGCTTGGTGTGCCTAGTAGTGTAGCACTTGGTAACCGAGTAGTGGATATGTGGGTTTAGGACATGTATGAAAAGTAGGACCGAATGCTTTTGTTAGGACTAGTAAGAGATTAGTTAGTTAGTTAAATTAAATTAGCCATTCAATTACTTCATCTCTCTCTTTAAGCATCAAAACCATAAAACACAAAATGATTAAATTCATATGCGTTGATTGTAGTTAACCATACCATTATGCTTCACAAGTGTAATCAAGAAGACAATGAAATACCTATAGGACAAGATTCACTTCTTAGGAGACTAGTGCATTGGAAACTAGAGAGTCCATAGAATTTGACCAGATTACGCGTGAGCACTTTGTGATTCGTATGGTTGGATGTACAAGTACCCTTCATTGCTTATCATTGGTATTGCTATTGGGAAATTTGTTTATTGAAATGTGCACTATCTAGGTTTAGTGGTTATTATTAATATTGTTGAATGAACCCCAAGGTCAACATCATTCCCAAATAACATAACTACAGGAGAACACTAATATTGTATTGTTTGCAAAAGTTCTTCTTCATAGGTGAAATGATACAAAATCATTGGCCCCACAAGAGTGCAACGTGATATATACTCATCTAGATGAGTATGTGTTAAAATTTACCTTCATCCCACATTAGGATGAGCAACTTTGATGGTGTGATATGGAGGGCAACATTGTAATGCCTCTCAATCGATCTGTGCTTGTGATGCTACTTCAAAATTTTAAGAAGTTAGACATTCACGATCTTTAAGAAGAATATGTTGTGCAAGACTATGACTATTGAGACTACCATCCCACTGAAACACAACGTAGGCAAGATTAACATCAAGAGAGGCATCATGAGGATGCTAAGGGAAAGTGGTTCACTAATCCCTTGTTCTTATTGAACCAAGATGACAATGAGAACCCTACCTCTAAGGGCTCTTAGCATGAAGATTCTCTACCCTTTGTTATTGGTGATGAAAGTGTGACCTTGAATTTGTAGTCTACAATTTACAATTTAGGTTCAAGGGGTAGTCAAAGTAAGGGATCAAAAAAGCATCCAAATGATAGGAAATCTGATGAACATGGTCATGATAGCCAAGGGGGAATTGGTAGATTTCATGGTGGAGGCAATCCTCCTTCATCTTCCCCCTCTTCATCTACATTTGATTCTTCTTCCTTTTTTGATTCTAAAAGATGTTGTAGAAAGAACAATTGTGATGAAGGTGAGCATTGAGGCAATAATACTAATCACCATGCCCAAAATAATCAAAGGGGTAACCAAGGACATCATCAGTGACAAAGAAATCATGACAATGATGAGCCTCTGTTAGGAACTCAAAGCATTCTTAACATTGCAGAGGTAGTTATGATCCCAACTAGGCATGTGAAGGATAGTTAGATCAAGCACTTAGACATGAACAATATCCCAAGGTTTGAGGGGAGATATAACTCTAATCCATAAGCACATCTTCAAGCTTTCATGATGCCCATGCCTTGCAAAATATTGAAAATATTGGTAGAAACTTAAACTCTTCCCCATGACACTTATCAAGGAAGTTGAAAGTTGGTACGAGTCTTTAGAGCTAGAATTTATCTGTAGATGGAGTACCATGCTTGAGCTATTCAATGAAAAATACCAGACGTACTCTAGAGTGTCCAACCTGAGAAGGTAACTCCAAGGCTAGGAACAGGGAGCACATGAACCCTTGGATGTTGCGATGGGTAGATATTATTCTCTCTTACACTGATGCCCTAGCCATGGTTACTCTTAAAGGGAGAAACTTTACCACATCATAGATGGGCTTAAAGTAGAAACCAGAAGAACTCTTGGGGTTTATGCCTAAGGGTGATTATGTGAACTAAGAGTTTATAAGATATAAAGGCTTATAGAATAAGATGCAAAAGAAGAAGGTGAGTTGCAAAAAAGGGAAAGTGTAGAGGAATATAATAGGATCCCTTCCATCAGAAAAAGAGAGGGTTGATTTTGTGATGAGGAGGAGTCACCACTTGATGAAGTGGTGAATAGGAAAAACTTGCCCATATAAAAATTTGTTTTTGATATTTCAACAAAGGTTGAGAAATTATGGGACTTTTTGGATGAAAAATTCTAAACTGCTATGAAGATTGCTGAAGAATCCAAGGAGAAAAATAGTGATAATAATTGTAGGAGGTGGAAAGAAGCTAAATGTGTCTACCACAAAGGTAAGGGCAAAGTTGTTGCAGTTGAAGAAGTTGTGAAGATAGACTTTGATGATGACATTGGTTGTGAAATTTGTTAATATGAACATCATAAGCGATGTTGCCTTGTGGTGTCACACTTACAAGAGTTTGGGGTGTACATGTTGAATCCTTTATGAGCATGGAGGTAAGCACCCAGACGATTGTCTTATCCACAGGGCAATCCAAGATAGTTTCATGAACAACAATAAGCTTACTACCCAAGTGGAGCTCCACCACAATCATATGACTAGTATCAATAGTAGCACCAACCATAGTCATGGGGAATGCCATCACTAAGGTAGCAGTACCTTTACAGGAAACTAGATCCACATGGGTACCATGTTTAGCAACTCATTTCTCTAAGAAGTTCTACAAGCCATGCCTCATTTCAAAATCATTATCACCCTCCAGAGTACCATCGAACTCATTCACCATCTACTTGAGGGGGACATCCATATCCTTACCACCCTCCACATCTATTTGCACACATCCATTCACCCTCAACCTAGTTACCTCTTATTCTATCTATGTAGGGTGAAATTCCTCCACAGCCACATCAATGAAATGCTACGAGGGCTATACATTCACAACTAACTTTCCAGCCAAGTGGTTTGAATAATCAATCTAGGAAATGCCCATTTTTCCAATCCAACAATCCTTTCAAACCCTCACAACCTAATACATATGGTCACCTTGTATCTCCAACACTCTCATCCTTTGCATCAAACACATTTGATTGTCCTTTAAATTAAAAATCACCTCATATTTTCATTGTGATGTTAACTTATGTTGTTTTTGATTGGATTAAGGCTGATAATCTTCCCACAAAAAGATCTGACCTAGGAAGTCCCCTTATTTACTTGCAAATTGCTAGACATGAGCTATGCAAGGCTATTCTTAATTATGGTTCTAATGTCAATCTCATCTCCCATGGCATGTATAAGGCTTGGAACTTACTGCCTCTCAAGAAGAGCAACATTCATTTAGAATTAGTAGATTAATCAATCATTGTCTCTTTGGGATTGGTGGAGGACATTGTGACCATAGTTCGCGGGTGGTCCTATCTTGTCAATTTTTTGATGATCAAGATGGAAAATTGCAATGGTAACTTCCCCATCATTATGGGAAAGGCATTGTTAAGCATAGTAGATGCACATATGGAAATAAGGGACCTCTCCTTGGAAATCTCCAAGGAAAATGAATCTGGATGTTTAGAGAAGAAGCATGTTCCATGCATCACATATAGTGATAACAGGTACAATTGTGTGCAAAAAATCTAGTCCATTAAAAGTACATTTATTCAAGCATGTAATCAATGTGCATATAAAACAAATATCTAAAGGTGCCTATATGTAATAGCCACAAAATAGGAGGGCACTCAGTGGTTGACAATTGACTCTAACAATAGCACACTATGCATGGAACCTACTGAGAGCCTGCCATGTGCTTATGTCAAAGGCATGGATAAACTTGAGCAAGTTCATTACCAACTCGCTAATGATGAAGATGATGATACATATTGAGGAGAGTTGGAAATCCCTAATAATTTTAAGTAGGAGTCTCTAGACTTTAAAACTCTACTAGCCAGCATGGAATATGCATTTTTAAATAATAGCAAGTTGATCATAATCAATGTAAATCTTGCTCCTAAACAAAAAGAGAAGTTGTTGTAGGTCATCAAAAAATGGCCAACAACCTTTGCTTGGTCATATCCTAAATTATCTATAATCAATCCAGGGAATGCTAGCATTGCATTTACAACTCCTAGCCATGAAGCCAAGAAGATATCTGCAGAGGTGGTTGAACCCCAAGTTGAAGTAGATCATCAAAGAGGAAATAGCACAACTTCTCAAGGCAGGGTTCATCTATCCCATCATGAATAGTGAGTGGGTTAGTTCACTCATAATTATGCCAAAGAAAGATGGAAAGTGGCAGGTCTACATTGAATTTAGGCTATTGAACATGGCAACAGTTAAAGATCATTTTCCATTACCATTTGTGGACCAAGTATTGGACACTATCTCTAAGCATTGCTATTATAGCTTCTTGGATGGTTATAGTGGCTATAACCAGATCCAAATTACGCTAGAAGATCAAGCTAAGATAACATTCACGAGTCCTTGGTGGACTTTTGCACATTGTAAGATGCCATTTGGTCTATGCAATGCCCCTCCAACATTTCAATGCCTGGTCCTTAGCATTTTCCAACAAAAAATTTGTAGCAGGGTAGAAGTAATTATGGATGACTTCTCTACCTATGGGGCTACATTTGAGCAAGACCTAGATTGCCTTGAGCAGGTTCTGAAAAGATGCATCAAAACAAAGCTCAGGCTCAATTGGTAGAAAAGCCATTTAATGGTCTAGGAAGGCATAGTACTATGGCATAGAATTACTTAGTCAAGGATTGAGGTAGACCCAGAAAAAATAAGGGTCATCCAAGGAATCACATGCTAACCAAAGATAGTTAAAGATGTTCAATCATTCCTTGGATATACTGGTTACTAGCATTTCATAAAGAATTTCTCCAGGATTGCAAAACCATTAGTCAAGCTTATAGAGAAAGATGATCCATTTTTTTAGACCAAGAAGTGAGAACATGCATTTCAACTATTAAAAGAAAAGCTCATAGAAAATCCAATTCTACGGGCACTAGACTGGTCCAAGACATTTCACATAATGACAGATGTATCTAATTATGCCTTGGGAGTGGTTCTTACCTAGTTGGACGATAAGAAACATTCATATTACATCCATTGTGCAAGTTGAAGCATTGTGGGTGCATAATTAAATTACACCACAATTGAGAAAGAATTAATGGAAGTGGTGTATGCTCTTGAAAATTTTAGGCACTATGTGCTTGGTTATAAAGTATTTGTGCACAAAGATCATAGTACCATCTACTTCCTAATGAAAAAGTTGATAGTGAGCCCGCGTATCATATAGTGGCCCATGATCTTGTAGGAATTCGATCTCACAATGGTAGATTGAAAAGGGACTACGAATGTGATTGTTGACCACCTCCCTTAATTATGATGTGATGATAAAGAAGGGGATAGTTCACTCTTTAATCAATTTCTAGATGAACTCCTCTTTACAAGAGTGATAAATGACTAAGTGCCCATAGAAATAAATGGTATGATGGCATTCTTACTTATCTTCTCACTCAAGAGATGCCACAAGATATGGACTTTGGGAAGAAAAAAAGTTTCTTCATTGAGCAAAATACTTCATGGAAATCAATGGACACCTTTACAAGGTGTGCATCGATGGCTTGATTTGTTGGTATGTCCCTAATGCAAATCAACTACATGTTCTCTAGGACGCTTATGAAGGCCCTTGCGGAGGCCACTATGTAGGGAGATGAAAGACCATTAAAATTCTAATGGCATAATACTATTGGCCAATAATATTTAGGGACACTCACCAATTTTTCCGATCTTACGAGCACTATCAACGAGATGGTGGGATAACTACACAAATGGTGGGTCCTCAATAGTGGATTCAATCATTGGAGCTCTTTGACATATGGGACATAGACTTCATGGGTCCCATCACACCCATGTACAATGGAAAGGTGTATATCATCATAGTAGTTGCCTACTGCACCAAATGGGTAGAAGCAGTAGCCATCACCAATTATACATTATCCATTGCTACTAGATTTGTACATCAACATGTTGTAAATAGGTTTGGGATGCCATGTGCACTAATTTTTGGCAATGAAACTCATTTTATAGGTGTTATTTTTCAAAAAATTATGCAATGCTAGGGGATTGAACATAAAGTACCAACACCTTATCATCCTCAAGCCAACAGTCAAGTAGAGGTAACCAACAGGGAGATTACAAAGATCCTAACAAGGACCATAAGCAAATATAGGAGAGATTGTAGCATAAAACTCAATGATGCCCTATGGGCCTATCGCTCAACATGAAATCTTCCTATTGGCTACTCTTCCTATGAGTTAGTGTATCGAAAACTTCCAACTCTCCTGATTCAATCCGAGCTTCATACACTCTTAATAGCTTGTGACCTAAATTTTGACCTAAGTTTAGCCCAAAAAGAAAAATTGATCAACCTCAATGTGCTAGATGAAAATCTACTAGTGGCCCTATCTTCAAATGAAGTGCATAAGGCATTTAACAAGCAACGACATGACCTTAGAATATGAAAAGTGAAATTTCAACTTGGAGATAAGGTTCTCTACCGGAACCTCACACATGTACCTTAGAAAAAAAAGTTCCAAATGTTGTGGGAGGGACCTTATATAATTGCTAAAACCTTTTCTTCTGGGGCCATGACCATCTATAAACATGAGAGCCTAAATAAAAGGTAGTTGATTAACATCCAACAAGCAAAGCTCTTCCATGAGCCCAAGTAAGCCAGTGCAACAAATACCTTAATGAATGGACAACTGTGCTTAATTTTTTGGATCTCTACCTTTCAACTTAGTTCTGGGAAAGATGGCTATCCATGCTAATCACCTATATGGCTACTCATTTTTTCTATTTTTTTAATTTTTTTTTCTATTTTCCACATTTTGATTTTGTAATTTATTTATTTTACAAGTTTTTCATTTTCAAAATTTTTTGTATTTTACACCATCGTTAGTATGTTTGAATCTTTCTTGAATGTTTTACACTTTCTTATATATTTTACCTTGTTTTGTTTGAGTGTGATTTTCAAATTTTTGCTAATAAAAGTGCTTTATTACCAATAGGAGATAGTGGTGTTATAGCTGTTACTAATGGTCATTTGTGCTTTATGTTTTGTTTGCTAATGTATGGCTTCTATTTTTGAATTTTTGTACTAATGACT
Source organism: Gnetum montanum (assembly GCA_015680685.1). Taxonomy (NCBI): domain Eukaryota; kingdom Viridiplantae; phylum Streptophyta; class Gnetopsida; order Gnetales; family Gnetaceae; genus Gnetum; species Gnetum montanum. Next base: position 521,756 of record MNCI01036344.1, on the reverse strand, counting down.
TGGTCATGGTTTCTTTTTCATGGAACATGCAGTGAGTTCATGACATCCATCCATTCACAAATTCGATGGTTTTCCTTGGTTTGGAAGTTTGAGGTCCCTTTCATTAAATTAACTTTTAATAAATTTGTGACCTTGGTAGTTTCTAGAATTGGAAAGGATTTAGAGGTTTGCATAGGGTGTGACTTCAAGGGGACTCGATACTCTTTGTACTCTTCTACTTACTTGAGTGTTTTTCATGGACTTCTTACCGTTCCATTCTAACCATTAATAGGAAGTCAAATAAAGTCTTTACATGGTGTGGTTTCCATCCAAAAATATAAAAATAAAAGAATAAAATAAAACAAAAAAAATATAAAGAAAAAAAACATGATGGAAATTCAAAGAACATCCCTTAGACAAATAAATAGGCTACAAGCATTGGTTATGGGACTAGAAAGACATGCACCCATGGTTAAAGGTTTCCTATAACTAAGGCCCTCTCTCACTTTCTAATTTTATTTTTTTCTCTTTATGGAATGGTGGTTGTTTTGTGGGTGTGCTCTTATGTCTCAAGGGGATGGATTGGTGTTGGAGTGACAATGCAAAGTCACTAAAAGAGGTTGGTTTTGGTTTGGACTAAGGATAGATCTTCTTTAGTCATTTAAATATGAACTTTAGAAGGGACTCTTTATGACCGTAATGTGGAATTCCATTCCACCTTCTCCATCATCCATTTATGCTGTCCATAACTCACCTCACTACCAGTGTTCATGTTCTTGATTCTGTGTCTTAGTTTGATGTATTTGAATTCTTAGGTAGAATCTTTCGAGTTTTCGTCCTTAACTTCCATTGACCATTAATCACGTATGGGATTCACAGACTCCTTAGGTTGAGGTTATGTGAGGGAAAAAAAGGCATATGTTGCTATGGGAAGGATCCACTTGCATATTCCTTGGTGGTGTTCATTAAGAACCTTATCCTTAAACATTCTTTCAAATAGAATCTTTCGTACACCCATCTTCCACATTAGGCCATGTGCTCCTTTACATATTTTGTTCATTAAATATGTTCTCTATCAAAATTTTTAATTTTTGAGCTTGTAAAGATCCTCTTCAATGATTTTATCATATTATTGGCTTTTCTAGAATTCCATACACCCCAAGTTTAGTGAAACATTTCTTATATTTCTTGAGATATTCAAATTTCAAAATTTTGGCTAATGGGCCTTGTATATAGGGCCCCATTGACAAAGTATACTCATGTACAAGGCCTAGAACAAGAAGTGGTTAAGAATAGCCCTAAGAAGAATCACTTACAACCCATGCCATAGGTCCTCTTAGGGAAGAGGTAGAAGTGGAATCTATTAAAAAAATTCCAAAACTAGCAGTAGCAGCAACAGAACACTTCCATCAGGATGATGCTTTAGTAGAATTAGCAAATCTCGAGGTGACCTTAACAAAGGCTTGCCTAAATTAGATTAAATTAAGGGAGGTCCAAAACTTAGTTTTATAAGAGCTAAATTTTGGCCCTTTCCTGGAGTTTGTACCAAGAGAAGTATAGGACCAACTAAAGCTGTCTCCCATATGGCCAATCATCACTTTCATTGGGGAGTGGTATATGGGAGAGACATTCCTATTTTGGAATAATAGGTAGCCTAGAGCAATGGTGAAAATCAAAGACATCTTAGTGTCCTACTAAGCGTAGGTCATTACTATAGTGCTTGGGTTGCCTAAAATAGGGGCAAATCTTACTGAAATTCCAATGCAGGTGGATTTGAGCGTAAAGAAAGAATGGGTGCAATAGTGTTATGGTGTCAATTGTAAGGAGTTTGGTGCACTCACATTGGTAGAGGGGATCTATTACAAGATTATGACCTTCCACCTTAATCCCATAGTGAGGTCAAGAAAAATCATCACCTTCTCTTCTAAAGCATGCTCCAATCTAAGAGGGAGATTCCTAGTTAGCCTTCTACAGTTGATCTATTTAGAGATGAAGAAGTGATTTAAAGAAAATGAACATGAAAGAAAGGCATCCCCCTTCCCATGCCTCATCAAGGAACGCTATTGATGAGACGCGACTTACACTAGGCCGCGATATCGCGTACGCGATATCGCGGCCGACGCGATATCGCGTCTTCTCCTGCGATATCGCGTACGCGATATCGCGTCCCACCGCCATTTCTATAAATAAGAGGCGGCACTCCCCTTATGTCC
>MNCI01036344.1:483365-518989 GCA_015680685.1 Gnetum montanum | reverse complement strand
ACTTGCTTAACCATACACCGTGACACTTACAAGCAAGCCTGGGAAGACAACGAACGATTAACCCCAAGTGTTTCTTGTGGCGTTAAGGCATTTAGTCTGCGGAGTTCGACCGGATCGCGCGTGTACGCTCGTTTCGTATGGTGGAGTGTAGGGGTACCTCGCCACTCATCAGCTATCAAAGGGGAGGGATAGTCCATTATACCAATGACATAATCAAAATTGTTTTGACCACCAACTAGGTGTAAATGATGAAAGATAAGATGCCTACGACCATAATTCACGAAGAGGAGTAGTGACCACCACCTCCACCTAGCACTTAGACAATAGTGCCAAACATTGCTGCAACCACCCAATGGTGGTGCAAATACAGAGAATGGATCTCAAGTGAACAAGAGTGAAGAGTAGGCACAAGTGGTGGGGACCCATTCGTATATAGACCAACCATGAATCACCTTAATGAGGTGGCCTAAACAATCAATTTGATGGGTGAGGGTGGATCCATTTTCTCAGCCCAAAGAATGCACCTATGACATCTGCACTAGACATCACTTCACTTAAAGATGTGTAGACATTTTCAAGGATCACAAGTGATAGAATAAATGTAGCACAACATGAAGAATTACTATATCGACTGGTGGGGATGGGGTAATCGCATTCGGATGTCTTTGACCTTCTTGACACTATCACTACAACCTAGTTAGAGTTGCTGGAGGCAAGGGGAAAAAAATCATATTGGAGGGGAAACTTGAAAGAGCCAAGGAGTGAAATGAATGCTTGGCTATGGAAGTTGCTAAACTAAGAACCTAGATTATTGATCTTGCATTCCTCAACCTGGCACTGACAAGAGATGAAGCTATGGAATAGCTTCACACCAAACTCAAAGGGGTTAATGATGCAATGGAGATGGTGGTGTTCTATTGATCCTTAGTAGAGGCCACATAACATAGATATAGAAGGCCTTGGATCAGACCTGCCAGGAGAACATCTAGTTGATAGTAGGAAATCATATCACTTGGAAAATGTTGATGTGCATAAATAATAGTTAATAGATTTCATCCATTAAAAGGAGGAGTAATTAGCTAGAGCAAACAAAAAACTAAGGAGATTAGCAACAGAGAATAGGAATCTCTCCATGGAGGAAGTCCATGTCCTTCACTAGAAAACTACGATTGAGGTAGTTGCCTAGAAATCGGAGGCTCTCAAATTTGAGAGAGTCAAGGACCACTGTAGATAACTAGTTAGTCTACAAAAAGAAGTAAATGAAAAAACATATCCAGGTGGCGAAGGAAAAAATGAATGAGACCATCGAACAACTCTAGCAAGGAAGAGAGTTGTGGCAACCTATTGTTGATGGAATAGATGCCTACAACAAAGTGAAAATCTACATGAAGGAGTTGTAGATTGAGGAGATGATGAAGTACATGGAGCTTACTAATCTGTGTTACACAAATCAGGCCATGTTGACTGCTAGATGGTCATCTTATAAATTAGAGAAGAAGGTGGCTAGCTCGTACTTGCTAGATGAGGCCAAGTTCAAGCACTATAAGGACCCCAAGGACAAGCTTGTGGTGGCCAAAGCTAAACTCGAAGTTCTCAAGGCACAATTCATGGATCAACAATCAACTACTGAGAACCTAACTAGTAGGATGAATGACTACTAGGAGCTATAAAGCATAGTTAGGGTGTTCAACATTAAATGTAAACAATTTGCTACCTAGTTTGTTAATGTAAAGGAAATGTTCCCAATAATGCGTTGTTAATGGGATGTCCTTATTCCTGCCAACATTGGTAAGGCTACATGGATCGTGAATGATCCTTGGGGTAAGGAGGAGAAGATGAAGGTATTGCTTGATGCCTTTTGCTTTCCATTGGAGGTTGTGGCTATAGCAAGATAGCCATAGCCACCTTAGCTACCACACATGCTTGAAGCTAGCAAAGGTCCCTCAAAACCTTAGGAGCCACCATTACCTAGGAATGTTTGATCTTCTCCACCATCTTGATGTCATCAAAGGAAGTGCTATCCAATTCTTTTTGTATAGTCATGTCATCATGTTTAATTTTGTGTCATGAACATCATAATTTTTGTAATGTGTTGATTTGTACACTTGGGCAGTTAGTTTTATCAAGTAAGTTTGTTTTGTTAAAGAGTTAGTCAATAATCCCATACCTTTTCAATTTTGTAAAGGAACTCAAGGATGAGTTTTCATTTAGTCGTGAAAGTATGATGAGTGTCAATGTGTGGCATTGATGGACCCTCGTTGACGTGATGGGTCCCCATTGACAGAGCCTCATTTACATGGTGTTGTCCCATTGATGGGGCTGTGTTGATGTAGCATTTGCTACATTGATAGGGCCCTGTCAACACAACCCTAGAGTAAAAACTATAAATACGAGCTCCCAACTGTGTTTATGGGAAATTATGTGATAGTAGTAGTAGAGCTCTTGTAGTTTGTATATTTGAAAATTAGAATATTTTTCTTGATTGTCCACAATAGGAGTCATTAAGTGTACAAATCTTTATTCGAGCACTATTGTACTTGAACCGCAGCAGTGTGTATGGCAATAAAGACAAGCTTCTTGATAAACCTTGTAGCATTTTGGATAGCTTAAATGTTTTATTTATGCATTCATTATTTTTATTAAATGTTCAATTAATTAAGTTAGATTAGACATTAATCAATTAACCTAAATAGATTAATTATTTAAGTATGACTGCTTTGAGCCTAAACACGTATTTGCTTCGTAATCCTAATAGTGTTATTGCTTGGTGCACCCAATAACTTTATTGCTTGGTGCACCTAGTAGTGTAGTCCTTGGTAACCCAATAGTGGATATGTGGGTTCAAGACATGTATAGAGAGTGGGACTAGATGCTTATGTTAGGACTAGTTAGAGATTAGTTAGTTAGTTAGATTAAATTAGTGATTCAATTACTTCATCTCTCTCTTTAAGCACAAAAACCATAAAACACAAAATGATAAAAATCATATACCTTGATTACAGTTAACCATACCATTATGCTTCACAAGTGTAATCAAGAAGACAACGAATGACCTATAGGACAAGATTCACTTCCTATGAGACTAATGGATCAGAAACTAGAGAGTCCATAAAATTTGATTGAATCTGCATGAGCGCTTTGTGATTTGTATGGTTGGGCATACAGGTACTCTTCACTGCTCATCAATTGTGGTGCAAAATTTTGTCAAGTTATGTTGTGAGATTGTTTTCATAGAATGAATATGACTAGTAGGTGTTAATATATGGGGTCATGTTATGTTGTTTTGGATGTGTTGTGCTTACAAGATGTGTTGGCTTAAGCTAGCCCATATTTGTTCATGGCTTTGTAATGATGTTTGTACAATCATTGGCAGGTGGTGCTAGCATAAGGGTGTTGAATAGTTAGTGATGAGGCATCTTGGAGGTAATTATGGGTTGATCGCCATTATGGTGCATCAATGAGGCTCCTGTCTCAAGCCTCATCCTAAGAGTGGGAGAGCATAGGTGTGTTCATCCTTATGATTATTATGTGACATAAGTGTGTTTGTCCTTATAGCTAATCCTCTAGAAGGCTTTTGGTTATAGGTCCTAGGTTGATGGACCCTAGCATTGGTCAGATAAATAAAAGAATAATGAAAGACTTGTAGGTGGCTATTTAGAAGTACTCATGACAACATTTCACATGATACACTAGATATGGATATGTTAGTGACCACATAGGCTATGTATATGATAGTATCGATTTGTGAGTCATAGTGTTGATAATATATATGATGATTGGAATATGATTATGTGGGTTGTGTTGTTTAATGGTATGAAGTAGGTATGATGGCATGGACATGATAGTGGAAATGCATGTGATATGGTGTAATGGATATATGATAAATTATGTTAGGCATTGATTTTATTTGTGATTGTATGATAGTTGAAACACCACAAAAATTTTAGGATTTGGCATCTCGATTGCAAATTTGGCTAAGTATTCGAACAATGGCACTTTGCCCAAATTTTGTAAGTGTCCAAACTACGCTCTCACCATTGAGACTATGCTCTAGAGTGTAGTTAGCCTCGGACGCCAGAATTTTCTAACTATTGGGACCACACCTCCTAACTACATTCTAGAGCATAGTTAGTGTAGTCACCTTAGGTGCTAGATTTTGCATAGATTTCTCTAAGTGTTGAGCCTATGCTCATTATGCTTAGGAGCATAGTTAGCCTCCCCTAGAGTGTAGTCAACACTTAGCCACATGTTGCCAGTTTTTGACTAGATTTTGTCTAAGTCTGGGGCTATGCTCTCACTATACTCCAGAGCGTAGTTGGCAAGAATAGCCTCCAAAGGTTCCCACACCTTAGCATCAACATTTGCATCAACTCCAATGCCTCTCCAGCAGTAGCATTTTGCATTTTTGCATCCCTCTTTTCCCAAAAATTGTAACTACTCTCTAGAGTGTAGACCTGGAGCGTAGTCTTCAAAAGTTGCATTTTTGGCATTGTTTGCATCTTTTAAGGTACTTTGGGGTCTCATCCGTGCAGTTGGGTAACATAGTCATAGTCTCTTGGCTTCATAGGCTCTATCAAAGCAACAACATTGCTCAACACTGTAGAGCTTAACACTAGAGCGTAGTTGGGGTGAGTGTAATTCCAACTACCTTAGAGTATAGTCCCGCTTATCGCTCTACCATGTGGCACATGATCTACATTTTGGGCTAACCATAGCCCTATAAATACCCCCATGCTTCATGTTTTAGGGCTTGGCTTCAATTTTCACTAGTTGGCACTTTTGCATTTTGGGCATTTTTGCATTTGCATTTTGGCATCTTGGTACTTAGCTGCATGGGTGAGTGAGACCCGGAGCACACCACACCAAAAGAGAGGCAGAGTTGCACACCATAGCCCACTATGACCCCACCTCACCCCTATAGAACACCACATGGTACATAGCGATGACCAACCTGGTAGGCACGGTACACCATAGCGAGTGCTAGACTTCACAACCCAACACCACCAAGACTGTAAATATGCTTCCACTAGACCTATTATACACCATGTACCTTCTAAACCCATTCTGGAGTTAACCATGCTTCCATTTGGGGTAGTGTTCCATTTCTCTCTTCTGTTCCTTACATTTTCTTTGCACTTTTTTACACTTTTTCCACACTTTTTTTACATTTTTTTCACATTTTCCATGCCTAATCACATTGTACTATGCTTAGTTGGTAGTCTCCATGAGTTGGAACCCTTATTTTGGCCAAAACCCTTGACTATGGTTGCCCCTATTTTTTGACTGTGCTTTGCACTTTGCATCGTGGACAATGCTCAACACTTAGCACCATTTGCACCCATTCACATTGGCACTTTAGCTAACCACACCAACCCTGATTTGTAGTCATTGTCCTAGCTACCAACAACAAAGTCCCTATTCAATCGATAAGACCATCTAGGGTGCTCTACCTCTATTTTCTAGTAAGGCCCTCACACAGAGGTAAGGTTAAGACTATGTAGCCATCAACCCCTTGGTGATTCCAGCCATTGACGTTTTTAGTTGTTACAATTTTTTGACGCTAAAAGAAGAGCCATGCCATTTCGTTCTTTGAATTCTACTATGGTTGTCTTTACGTGCTCTTTGCACCTCCATTAGTGTAGATTGGACCCTATTTTTGGTCTCCTTGAGACCCTGTGTAGCAACCCAAATCACGTCATTCTCCACTTTTTTCTAAGTATTCATTCTCTAAGCGTAGGGAGTGTAGTTGGTGGAAAGTGCAGTTGGTGTGGAGCATAGTCTCCATACTTAGCTGATTTTCTAGTTTTGAGTGTAGTCTCCATACTTGGCTAATTTTCTGATGTGGAGCATAGTCTTCATACTTAGCCATTTTTTTGCATTTTCACACTTAGTCATTTTTTCGGCAGTTTCCAGACTTAGCCCTTTTTTGCTACCAACAGACTTAGCTAATTTTTTGCATTTTTTAGAGTTAGCCATTTTTGCAAACAATAACTCTCAAAACTTGATTTGTGAACATGAATTTAGATCAACCTTCCATGTCAGTGTCTAACACATTTGACACCATCATGATCAACCCAAAGCATGTCATGCTTAACCATGAACAATATAACTTTGTTTGTGTTAAGATCCAAGTAGGATTACCCATGGATAGCCTTGACTTAGAGGAAAAATAGGACTATGAACAAGTCCACTAGGATGGATGAGAGTACAACCCTACCTTGTTCAACATAATTCCACTCACGAAGTCCTACCATTAGTTACTATCCCAACTCATCCATGTGAACAAGCACGATGCAGTGACAACCTACAAGGAAGCCTCATAAGAGGAGGAGGCTAAATTTGAGGTCCATTCTGAATGTGAGATCCCCCTCTACATCATCTTCCAACAACTACTCCCTAGTATGACCCCTCCTTGATTTGGTTCACCCATCCTCTTTGAGATGGTGACTAGGTTAGCTCAGCCTTTCTTGCAAGAAACTGTCACATCTACCCAACCATCCACTCATGTTGGGGCCACCGCCTAGCCACAAATTATTTGGGCATCCTACCTCTCACTTATCTCATCAGTGCCCTTAGTGTTAATCCAACCCATGCATGTGTGTCCCACCTTGGTCACTATGCCCATTGCTCAGCCAATGCATCAACTACATCCATCTGTTATGACATTAAACTAGCAACAACTGTTTGCTACGACATTAAACTCTCAAAATTTACAACAAAAAATCTAGCCATTCATTGTGCAAACAACATAAGCCTAGGCAATGTAACTAGTTGGCACATCTCCAAGCTTAGATTAGGCATTCCAGTTGATCCAAAGTTTGACGAAGGAGATCAATCGACTTAAAGTCGTCTCCTTTGAAATTGTCAAGGTGGTGGACTTTTACCAGGATGATCCCATAACTCCTATGGTCCTACCCCTAACTTTGCCAACCATGGTCCTACTACCTCAACTCACCAAGTAGAATGGTAAGGGTAACCCTAATGCACGCTTGGTCACATTCAAGTTCGAGTGCTTGTTGCTGTAAGCATGGCCACATGCCATCATGCATATCTTTCCCATGTTGCTAACTAATAAAGCCTTAGACTGGTACTGAGCGCTACCCAGAGGCTCCATCTCCTCCCTAGAGGACCTTCTTAGCTAGTTTGTGACACGCTTTAGGTACAACCTAAGACCTAAAGCAATCCTCAACCAGCTCATGTAGGTCATGTAGGGGCCCCTAAAGCCCATGCCCAAATTTCTTCAATGCTGGAGATTTGCATTGAATGAAATGCATTAACTAACTATAGAGATGCATCTCTTGGCCATCTTTAAGGTTGTGGTTAACAACTTCATCAAGTTAAAATTGCACTACTTGGTCCCAAAGTCTCTCAGCCAAGCCTTTGCCCAAAGAAAGGGCATAGAAGAGGTAGTGCAAGAAAGTAATGACCCAGCCTACATGGCCTTCAAAAACTAGCATGCATGTAAGAAAAATGCAATAATCTCCATGGTAGCCACAAATACAAAAGTAACCAACCGAGGTCCTACAGCTAAGTAGCCCAAGGCCATAGCTCCCAAAGTCACCAACTCTAGTGCCAACCTACCTACATCATTAGTAGCCACAGCGCAAGCTACTCTAAGGTTCAGCTTTGAGCATAAGGATTACTCAAGGTATACCTCACTACTGATGAAACCCTTTGAATTGTTAGAACAACTCCTAAAAGCTAGAAAAGTCCAATACAAACATGTATTAGAGACTACCTGGCAAAAACACAATAGGTACTATGAACTACTGAGGAACCCCTCCTCAGTAGTATCAAATGATCCCCTGGTCTCGAAAGACTTTTGATTGGACCAATATTGTCATTACCACTAGCTATCCGATCATGGTATGAACAACTGTCAGGCTTTGCAAGGTGATTTGCAAAGAATGATAGAAAGGGACCAACTAGTGCTGGACATAGTGAGCCAATTCAACGTAGACGATGCTGCCTACGTCATAAACTCCATCTATGTAATAGGAAAGTCTAAATCTATGGAATAATTATTCATGATCTGAGTGCCTTCTAGCAAGGCAAAGATCTCCTTAACCTCCACAAACAAGAGGCCTCCTTTTGTGGTTAAAGTGCCACCTTGGGCACCCATGACACCCTTCATGGTTAGAGTCCTACAATAATCATTTTCTAAGATGTTAAACTTGCAAGCTGTGCATACAACCACTAAACAATCCTTTGTCATCAAGGTGCTACAATTAGCTAGCCTCGCAACAACTCCAAGTAGCCATTTGTCATTTTGGTACCACAACGTGATGGCCCCTCACCTACTCAAAGCTTGATAGTGGGTAATGTGTTAGTCTCTTCTTCTCCAAGGACTGACCTCACTGACAACTTGGGTAGGCCTACTAAATGGCAATGTAAGAGGCCGAATGAATGCCTTGCAACCCCCATGGACGAAGTAAAGACCACAACTAGCAAGTTGTAATTGAACACTAGGGCCCCTACCCCTAAGTAGGCTAAGCATCCCAAATGCAAGTCCTCTTCGTGAGAGATCCATTTATCAAGACACATGAAGGAGTTCAAGGCCAACATAATGGCTAATGACAAGGAATTCGTTGCTGCATTAACCTAGGTGAGACAAATGCTCAAGAAAAAGAACACAATGCTAAGCTTGTATGACCTAGTCATGACCTCATTTGCATACCACCAAGAACTAGCTTGAATGTTGGCTTCCATTCCTATTTTGGAGGACATCCTTGTAGATGAGAACACCATTCATGTAGTGATGTTGCCCCCTACACCACAAGAATTAGGTTTAACATCCCTAGCATTTTGCGATGAGGCAATCAAGGTTAACTCTAAATGAGGGGAGGTCACTACAGCTCTATTATCGATTATCATATGCATTGGACAATGCACCATGCACAGGATGCACATTGATGATAGTGTAGCAACAAACATAGTTCTATACTCTGTCATCGACAAACTAGCTCTAACAAATAAGATTAGGCCAACCAAAACTATGTGTCTAAAACCCTTCAATGGATCACATGTCATTGTCAAGGGTACAATAAAAATCACCTTTATGGTAAGGGAGTAGTTCCCCACCTTCATAGAATTCACCATCATCGAGGAGATGCTAGGATTCAACCTGATCCTAGGTAGGCATTGGTTAGCTCAACTACAAGCCATCTCCTCTCCCATCCATCAAGAAATCCACCTTTTGTATGAAGGTGGTCAAGTTATCATCTATGGTGATAATGTCTCCCCTTTGTCTAACCACAACATAGACATGGGATAAGTGTCAAGGATGAAGCTTCTTGGTGGCATACTTACGACAACAAATGCAACGCCTAAGGCTAACATAATCGAATAAGCAGTTGAAGCCAAAAACCTCCTAGAGAACTCTAGTCCCTATGTGTGTCCTAATCCATGGCTGGTTATGAAGCAACTACGTGACCAAGATAGTTCCTTGGCCAAAAATGTGATAAGCACCTACCCATCCTTTGTTGCCATGATCTTTGCATTTTTGACTTTCACCTGCATTACACTAGACTACACATTTACATTTTGCCTATTTACTTAGCTTATGCATTGTTTCACTTTATTGATACATTTTTGCTTTGTTTACGCATTTGACCACTTAGCTTATGCATTGCATTTAAAAAACATAAAAACCCATAAAAATCAAAAAACACTAAAATCACAAAAACAACGCATGACCTGCAATGGCCTTAAACTATTGTCCCAGCCTGAAATGACCTTTAACTAGCATCACGCTCGACTTGGAATGTTCTTAAACTTCCACTGTGGCCTAGAATGACTATCACTTTTCTCATTTCTTTCCTTTTCATTTGTGCATTAACTTTGTTACACAGTTGCTGCTTGATGTTGTTTTTCTAGTGGATTTTTGCAGGATCTTGTAGGCACATAGCATGACTACACATGTAGCACCGTACCTCATCGAAGCAAGGTAAGCACTAGTCTACTATGATTATAAATTGACACAACAAGTCTGCTATGACTATAAAGTGGCATAGATTGTCCTTGGGTCATGACATTAAATTGGACAACACCCACTATCTGCTATGATGTTAAACTAGCACTCAATAGTTTTCCAGGACTATAAACTAGCACTCAATAGTTTTCCAGGACTATAAACTAGCACACCATGCTCTACCAAGACCTTAAACTAGGTTTTTAGTTCAACACACATAGCTTTGGGGACAAGTGAGTGAGAATACTTCCAACTCCACACCATCTACCTACATCTTGTGAGTAGGGCAGGGATACTACAGTTTCAAAATGGAGTTCTTATTATCGAGAGATGCCTCTAGAACATTTGCAGCATTACTGCCCCCCAGCATTTTTCTAATCTTTTGGAACCATCCTCAAGCATTTTGTTGACCTTCTAGAGCTCCTACCATGTTCTCTAGCACTACTAACTCTAGGTTTTACTTGTAACATTATCGACCTTGGGCATTTCATTGGTGCTTTGAGCTCTCATCGTCAACACAACCCTTGGGAGTGGTTGTGGCGTCATTGCCCCAACACCTTTACTAGCTCTTCAATAACTCACAATTGGTCTAGCTATTACATCACCCTTGCATTTAGTAGTTTACTCTCATCTCATGTTATGTAGTTGCTTTATTGTTTTCTTTGAGTTGTGTTTGTAGGATGCAACCCTAGAGGTAGTCATGTAGAGATGCATCTCATTGTAGTAACAAATCACCACATCACTCCAATTTACATGATCGGACTAGCTAAGCCACTCAAGAGCACACATCCCCATCACCCCACATTATAGCCTATGTATACACCCTCACGTTCCAATCTCTTTGCATTCTCCACATTACCCTCACATGCAAACCCTCTGATGCATACACACTGTGATGCACATGGCATTCTCTTCACATCAACCATAGAACCCATGGCTGACATAATGCAACTCATCTTGTGGGGAGCCTTTGATGACTAGTCAAAACCCAAGTGTTTGTAATGCAACTCATCTTAGGGAGGAAACACCTATCTTACAAATGTGATGTGGTTGCATCAAAGCAAATCCCATCTACTCGATGGTCCACACTATGTAGTTGGCATTCAGTAGTAAGCCAAACCTAATGGAGGTTCACCTTGTAGTAAAAAAAAGAAAAAAAAAAAGAGAACGAGGAGATGCACATCCCGAGGAAAATCAACAATGCTGCAATTTTGCAACTGGCCTAGCCTTGAATCAACCTTGACTCTCTCATGAGCACTTCGATGAGAGGTCAACATTTTAGGGGCAATTCACTCTATGCCATGGTTACCTTCAGTTGTGCTAACTTCGTATCTTGCATTGTCACATCTTCTTTGTGTTGCATCTCCCCTGTTTTCATTTCATCTCCCTAGCACATTGCCTACACACTTTGCCCTAGCATATCGCATTTGCATCTCTCTTGAACATGGTGGAATGACATCCAATCTAGTACTAACGAGCAATGTTGGTTCCACATCTGCTATGATGTTTTGTGTTCTTTGTCCACGTCTATTGGGCCACTCCTCCAAATGTCAAAAAAGAGGGGCCAATAAAACATCAAAAAAATTTTGGGCTCCAACATCTTGACTGCAAATTTGGCTAAGTGTTAGAATGATGGCACTTTGCCCAAATTTTTCTAAGTGTCTAGATTATGCTCTCACCACTAGGACTATGCTTTAGAGTGTAGTCAGCCTTGGACACTAGAATTTTCTAACTATTGGGACCACACCTCTTGACTATGCTTTGAAGCATAGTTAGCGTAGTCACTGCAAGCACGAAATTTTGCACAAATTTCTCTAAGTGTTGAGCCTATGCTCACTACGCTCAGGAGCATAGTTAGCCTCCCCTAGAGCATAGTCAACACTTTGCCACATTTTGCCAGTTTTTGATCAGATTTTGCCTAAGTCTGGGGCTACACTGTCACTACTCTCTAGAGTGTAGTCAAAGCATAGTTGGCAAGAATAGCCTCCAAAGGCCCCCACACCTCTGCCTTGGCATCCTCATCAACTCCAACATCTCTCCAGCAGTAGCATTTTGCATTTTTGCATCCCCCCTTCCCCAAGAATTGTAACTATGCTCTAAAGCATAGACCTAGAGCGTAGTCTTCAAAATTTTCATTTTTTGGAATTATTTGCATATTTTTAAGTACTTTGGAGTCTTCTTCGTGTATTTGGGTAGTGTATTCATAGTCTCTCAGCTTCACAAGCTTCATCGGAGCAATGACATTGGTCAACACCATAGAGCTTAACACTAGAGCGTAGTTGGGGTGAGCATAGTCACATCTACTGCTCTACCATGTGGTGCATGATTCTCATTTTGGACTAACCCTAGTCCTATAAATACCCTTGTGCTTCAGATTTTAGGGGTTGGCTTTGATTTTCATCGGTTTTCACTTTTGCATTCTTGGTATTTTGACATTTACATTTTCGGCAGCTCCATGAATGAACAAGACCCATAACACACCACATCGGTAGAGAGGCAGAGTTACATACCATGAACCATTGCAGCCTTGCCGCACCCCTACAAAAGACCTCATGGTACACCATAGTGGGCTAACCTAGTAGGCACGGTACACCATGATGAGCACTGGACTTGACGGCCTAACACCACTGAGACTATAACTACACTTCCACTCTATTTGTTATACACCTCGTACCTTTTGAACCCCTTCTAGAGTTAACCATGCTTCCATTTGGGGTAGTGTTCCAATTCTCTCTCATGTTTCTTGCATTTTCTTTGCATTTTTTCTGCACTTTTTTGCATTTTTTCACATTTTTCACATATAGTCATGTTGTACTACACTTAGGTGGTAGTCTCCATATGTTGGCACCCTCATTCTAGCTAAAACCCTTGAACACACTCACCCTTGTTTTGTGACTACACTCTACACTTTGCATTGCAGACAACATTCAACACTTAGCACCGTTCACACCCATTCACATTGGCACTTCGGCTAATCATGCCACCCCATTTTTGTAGCCATTACCCTGGCTCCCAATGGAAAAGTTCTTATTCAATTGACAAGATCATCTAGGGTGCTCTGCCTCTATTTTTCTAGCAAGGCACTCATGCAGAGGCAAGGTTAAGGTTGTGCGACCATTAAATTGCCAACATTTTCGATCATTACAATAGCTATCTATTCTCTTTAGTAATGATTATGCCAGTTGATGAGTGATGAGGCATCCCTACATACAACCATATGAATCACAAGAATTTATGCACGATTTGGTTGAATTCCATGGATGGGACTAGTTGTGGCAACTAGATTGTTATGTCTTGATCATAGATCATTGTCTTCCCACTTGGACTAGTGGTAGCTTTGTCATGTATGGTTTAGTTCAAAGTGAGGCATATGATAATTAATGTTGTTTTGGCCTTACACTACTCCTAATGATAATAAAGAAATCAATTAATTAAGCTAATTAACAATGGAAAGTAAAGTCTAGACCAACCTATGGATGATAAGTGTCTATTCTAAGCTTGTCATACATGTTACCTACATATCCACTACTAGGATTGCCAAGCACTATGCTACTAGGTGAACCAAGCAATAATGCTAATGCGGTTACCAAGCGAATACGTGTTTATGCTTGAAACTAGTTATGATCATTCCACCAATTCATTAATATACATGGAAATGTAAATACTAACTAAGTACATAAAAATTAAATTGCATGGAAAGTAAATCTAATCTAAGTCAAAGTTCTACAATGAATAAGAATCAATCTCAATCTTATTGTTGTTTATGGAATGTGTCTAGGTACATTGCCGCTCAAAGAAGACATTGTACAATTGACTGAGATCCACACTACGGGCACTCACTAACTATTCTCTAAGATTACAAAATAAAATTGTAAGAGTTTGACTACTCTATTTACTAGTTTATGCCCAAACTATGCGTCCAGGTTTTATATTTATAGGCTGACACACATCTTGTGATATCGAATATCCTATAATGTAGCATGTGATTCGATATCGAATATGTGATATTGCGTATCTAATATTTGAGTTAAGATATTGGGGCTAAGATATCAAAGCTAAGATATTGAGGCTAAGATATTGGAGCTCTGATTATTTATTTAATCAAAAATTAACTTTTTATCAGATATCCCACCTAACTGATGATCCATCATACCCCCATGACTAAATAAAAACTCGTCCTTAAGTTAATAGGATAGGACCAAGCTTTCTTTACAAAAAATTGGGAATGGTGGGATTATTAATTGACACTAAATACTGATTAACTTTGAGTGCCACATTACAAAATTATATTTAAGTGGATGCATACAAAGTGATAGAATGATAAAAAGACTAGAAAAACATTGAAGATTACAAAATTTATAGAGGTCTTCAAGAATCCACCGAAGATGACTCTTCTTATTATTGCTAGTAGTGGTAGACTTTTAGCCTTGATTGTTATGTCGATGCTTCTTTGGTTATGTAGAACATTCTTGAAGGATTGATTGAAATTTCTTCTCATCATCCCATGGATCTAGCAAACATGCAAAGTTTGAGCTGTTATCTTGTATTTGCTACGATTTGTCCATGGGCATATCCTCCATTGTCTCCCTTTGGCTTCATTTTTGTGCTTGGTAAAAGACTTTCTTCCTTAGATTTTTCTCTTGGCATCACATGCAGTCACTAAAGGATCAACATTAGTTTTGGTAATTTTTTCCTTAATAATCAACCCTTTTAAGATCCCTTAGTTTGTGTTTAAGCACAAGGTGATGACAACATACTATGCCCAAGGCTATGAGGTATCTAAAATCATCAAGTTGTTCACATTAGTTTGATCAATTATTATTGGTTACCACAATGTTTGAAAATATGATGTTAGAAAAAATTTCAAAAAATTTCAAAGCACACAAGTTTTGGAATAATTAAAACCAAAGGTCTGATTCAAAAGATGGCCTAGAAATATTGAACTTGAAGGATGTTTTAGTAGAAGAGTAGGGAAAAGTAAAAAAGTAATTGAAAGGAATGAGAAGTAGTTCCAAAATTAATTCAAAGAAACTATCATTGATGTTCTGGAAGATGTGAATGTTAGTTCAATGTGATGATCAACAAAATTTATGCAAGTGGATCCTCCCCAAAGGAGGCACCTACCATAATGCGCTTGCATAACCAATTCTATAGATGTCCATGGGCACTTGAGAAGTTAAATGTAGATGATGCCTTTATTCCAAACAACATAGAATTTCCATGGTTGGGATTTTGCACTATACTACACAAAACCAAAAGGCTCATAATCTCATGTAACAGTGAGGCGAATAATGGAATGAGAAGGGATTGTAGAGATCAAGATATAAGTGAGGTGAAAAATGTGATTAAAATGATCAACTTATCTATCTGTCCAAGTTTAGACCAAGTTCATACCATGAACGGTGACCTTGTATTAATGTGTTCCTTCTTGTTGATCACCATGAATCTACAACCACCTTAAAGAACAATCATCACTTCAAAAAGGGAAGAAAAAAGAAAAAGGAAGGAAGGGCCTTAGTTAGAGGGGCACCTTCAGGCATGGGTAACGTGTCTTTCCAACCCCATAACTAGTGCTTGTAGCCCATTATTGTGTTTAAGGGGTGTGCTTTGAATTTCCATTATTGTATTTATTTTTTTTTATTTTTTTGGATTTTATTTTTTTTAAAAATGGGAATCACACCATGTAAAGACAGAGCTTCCTTTTTATTAGTCAATGAACGAGGGATGATACATTTGAAGAGAAGTCATAAACCATATGAAGGAAGTTAAGAAGAAAACCTAACAAGTCCCCTTGAGGTCACACCCTTTGCCATTCCCACTTGGTCATTCTATCTTTCTTCAAGGTACAATGATGCTTCATTAATTTTAGTTTCATGAAAGAAGAACCAAATTGTTTCCATGAAAAAGACCTTTTATTCAAAGAATTAGAGAGATGGATGAGATGGTCTCATTGCTTTACACAATTACTTACCTAATCATCTTGATAGTATAGCACAAAAACCCAACACATAGCATTGACTTCTACATCATGAATTGGCAATATTATTAACTAAATCATAAAAAAAACATTTAAAAAACAAAAAGAAAATGACTCAAGAAAAGAAAAGAATATAAAGAAAAGAATATTAAGAAATTGAAAACATATTAAGAATCAAAAAAATTTAAAAGAAATAGGAAAATGGTAAAAAATTGTAAAAAAAAAGGTGAAAAATACTTATTAGTTCTTAAACTAGGATGGAGCATCTCCCCCACAACTAATCTTATGGCCACACATTTGGGAGATGGCCTACACAATCCCTTCATTATACACTACTAGTTTCCCATCTATCATTGTTACTGTTTTAATTAATCATGTGGTTGCACATCTAACATTAGTGATAGTTTTGTTTGGATCATTTGGAGATGTATCTTCATTTAGAATTTAAGGTATTTCCATTGTGGGGTATCTAGATGTGTTTGCTTCTTCTTCTTCTTGATTTTTAATTTTAATTCCTAGGTCTTTGTGTTTAATACCCTCTTTTGGTGTATAATCAAAGTGTAAGATATCTATGTCTAATTCCTCTATTTGGCCTATTTTCTTAATTCTAGAACTAATAAGAATATTAGCTTCTATATGCATCTTTGAAATAATTTCATATTTTCATTGTCAAGCCATTAGATGTCTTCTGGTTTAGTGGCTACTACGTAGATTAGTTTTTGCTCATACACTTGCTCCTAAACTTTGTTGTAGGCCATGTTAATATTTTGAATTTTTGGCCCACAATTGCACCCTTTACTATTAGTTGTGATGCATGGATTCATTTGTCTCTCCAGAGTGATAGATTCATTGTTCTATTAGGTATTGGAGCAACAATGGATGTTGGCCTTTGCGTATGATTGGAGGATGTTGGTTGTGAAAGGAAGGGTGTTGCACTTGATTGGCATTATGCTAGTTTGGACAAGTTAGTAGGTCCACGAGTGTTGTGCTTATGTGTGGGAATCATCCTAAAGAAAGGATGTTTCCAAGATTGTGGTTGAGATCTACTGGCATTATCATTTCTATGTATGTTCATGGCATAAGTGGTGTTCTCTTGTTAATGTTCTAGTGCTAAACCTTCCTATGTTGTTGGAGGTGACATATGATGGAGGTGAGTATGAGAATATTGAGGATATGATGAAAGGTGAGAGGTTTGAGGTGGTGATATCATATAAGATGTTGTGGGTTGATGATATTCGAGAGAGTAGTAGTAGTGATTTGAGGTAGAGGAAGTGGAACTAGTCAATGAAACATGTTATTAAACATAATATCTATATGGGTTTGGATGGTAGTAATGGAAATGCTAGTTTGATGATGACCTCTTCCATGACTATGGATTTTTCCACTACATTGGATGATAGTGTTAAGGATAGTAAGAAGTCCCACTAGGATAGTATGACTGGTTGTAGGACTATCGACAATTACTTTGTGAGTAAGGTAATTTTTTAGGCATTTGCTTTTGTACAAACTTAGGATTCAATGCAAAAGCTCGATACTGATGTAGATGTAACATGATTGGGAAATAGCCCTTTGGATGATCATATAGGTAGATCTCACATCCATCATCTTCTTCTATGGTTGAGTCTATAGCCTCTTTTACTATAACTATTTTTTCTTTTCATCGATAAGTGTTCTTACCTGTTTCTTGGTTCTTTTTCCTTCTTTTGTTGTGATTACTTGATTTGTTTTGTGCCACTCTCTCCTCTATGATTTCTATGCAAGTTTTAACTTTCTCATTTATCCATTCTAACATCTTATCCAGCTTTGCTTCAAGATCATTGATAGATTTTTATATTAATAAGGTTTGTTGTGAAGTCACCTCATTGAGAGCTACCTCTTTTTGTGGATCCTTTTCTTGTGAAGAGTTGGATCCTAGTTATTTTCCTCTACATTCACTCATTTACATAGCTCTCCTTCTTCTTTTTCCACCTACCTGATTAGCCTTTGTATCTAATGGAATTTTAGTTTGTATAACTGACTTTGGGCATAAATCCCAAGGGTCTCCTTCATTTCATTACAAAGGACATCTATTATGTGGAAAAGTTTCTTTTTTTGAGAGAAATCATGGCCAAGACATTTATGTAGTAGTGAATAGTATCTATCCAAGGCCACATCCAAGGGTTCATTATTTTCTTGCATCCATCCTTGGATTTGTTTTCTTAGGTTGGACACTCTCACACAAGTTTGGCATTTTTTGTTGAAAAGTTCTAGCATTGTCAACCACTAGTGGATGGAACTTGGTTCCAACGATCTATACCAACTTTTAATTTGGTCTATTAGTGTCCTAGGGAAGAGCTTAAGCTTTTGCTAGTTATTTTCAATATTTTGCAAGGCATAGGCATCATGGAAGGCTTGTAAGTGATGTTGTGGAACAGAATTATATCCTCCCATAAATTTAGGAATTTTTTTCATGTCAAGACATTTAATGTGGCTATCCCTTTGATGCCTTTGGGGTATTTGAATAGCCTCCCTAATCTGAATCAAACCCCTAGTAGCCAACAAGGGTTCATTTGTACTAGCCACATCATGGTGATAATCTATATTTCTATTCATCTTATTGTGATGATATTGTCTATGCTCATTTTGATGTCTTTGATTTTTCCCTTAGGTTCAATTTCTATCTTTATCTTAACCTAATAGTTAAGCTCTATCTTTATACCTACGTTCAGGAAGAGGAAGATAAGGAATTGGAAGAATTGCTATGGCTCCTATAGTTATCCCCATGGTCCCTTGATTTATCTTGTCTAGGTTTAAAGTTGGTCCTAGGCCTTGAGGCCATCCTTATTTTAGGACTTACTCCATGTCCTCTAGGATTTTATGCACTAGTTGAATGTAGTCTTTGAGTGTAGTAAGGATCTAAAAAAGCATAGGAAATCCTTACTTAAGGTTGTTCACTCTAATTCTCTTCAGTATGAATCCTATCATTTCTCCTACTAATGTTTTCATCATATGACGCATTATTAGCCTTATGTGAAGAAGATATGGTTTTACGTGATAATGTGTGTGACTTAAAATATTAATGGTTTCTAAAAGATAGATCATTGATACCTTTACAATGATCATTTATAATATAACTAATCTAGATAACTAGCATCATCCCTAGCAATGGCACCAACGATGAGCAGTGAGGTACCCCTATGCCCAACCATATAAATCACAAGCATTCATGCATGATCTAGTCAAATTCCATGGATGGGACTCATTGTGGCATCTAGATCCTTATGTTTTGATTGTAGTTCACTATTTTTCCACTTGGACTAGTGGTAGCTTTGTCACGTATGGTTTAGTCCAAAGTGAGGCATACAATAGTTGATGTTGTTTTGGCCTTATGGTACTCTTAATGATAATAAAGAAATTAATTAATTAAGCTAATTAACAATGGAAAGTAAAATCTATACCAACCTATGGATGATGAGTATTCATTCGTAGCTTGTCATACACATCTTGAACCCACGTATCCACTACTAGGATTGTTAAGTGTTATGCAACTGGGCAAACCAAGCAATAACGTTGCCGGGGTTACCAAGTGAATACATGTTTACACTTGAAATTGGTTGCACTCATTCAACCAATTCATTAATATGCATGGAATTGTAAATATTAACTAACTACATGAAAGGTAAATTGCATGGAAGAGTAAATCTAATCTAAGTCAAAGTGCTATAATGAATAAGAATCAATCTCGATCTTATTGTCATTCATGGAATGTGTCCAGGTACATTGCCATTCAAATAAGACATCATACAATTAACTTAGATCCACACTATGTGCACTCACTGATTGTTCTCTAAGACTATAAAACAAAACTGCAAGATTTTGGCTACTCTATTGACTTGTTTATGCCCAAACTATGTGCCCAAGTGTTATATTTATAGGTTGACACACATCCTGCGATATCAGATATCCAATAACATAGCATGTGATCCGATATCAGATACATGATACCACATATCCGACATTAGAGTTAAGATATTGGGGCTAGGATATTGAGGCTAAGATATTGGAGCTCTGATATCTTAGCTAACCAAAAATTAACTTTTTGTTAGATATCCTAGCTAATTGATGATTAATCACTAGTAATATGTGTGATATGGTGTTGTGTACATGTGTTGCTTTGAGCATGAGTAAGACTAATAGTTGATGCAGGTTGCCTTGTACCTCATTCCTCTCCTCTAGTGCAACACTTGTTGACCATCTAGTATGGGAAGTGTAAAGGCTATTCACTTAGTTTTATACTGACTTTGTTTAGTTATAGGTGGAAGCTGCAAGAGCACATACAAGGACTAAGAGAGAAAGAAGAGGAGGAAAAAATATTTAGGGATTGGCTAATGTATATTTCCATGTACAATAATATGGACTATTCATATTTTTATGACACTCACTGTAGTCTTATATATATGATGATGTTTATGTATTTTTATATCTTATAAGAGCAATGTAGATTTTTGGGTTAGGTAGAGACATGCAATTTCATAACTTGAAATGTATAGTTATAGTTAGTCTTTGGTTTGATGGATTTTTGTGTAGTTTGGCCTTCCATAATATATATATTAAGTGACTTATTCTTAATGTATTTCTATACATCATTAGTTTTTACTTTATTATGCTTCTGTTGTGTTATTACTAGTGATCCTAGGCATTACCCTATCATAGCTAGGTGTAGTAGGATGGGGCGTTATAGGTTTAGTGATTATTTATGAAGATTTTGATGCAAGGATAGATTCACAACAAACAAAAATTATTTAGTGGCAACATAACTTTGACAGTTTAGACATTGTTGAAGATCAAAACTATACATGACATTCTCAAGATGAAACTATTAATAAGATGTCAACAACTATTAGAATGAACAAAACATTTTGATCTTCTCATGTGCAATGGTGTTGCTAGAATTTCTTAATCTTTATCATTTAATTTTATATGACATCAATGTAAATCTTACATTGATCTACTTTTATATTCTTATGAAGATATTGAATTTATTAAGGAGTTAAAAGTTGGAAAATATTTAGTGAAGTCCTACCATAATCATGTAGAGTTTTTAGTGAAAATTTATATTTTCAATAAGAATAGAGTCATCCCAAAGTCAAAGAAATATATATAGATGTAGCATATAAAAAATGGACTCTTGCAAGACAACATAAGAGGCATGAATAAATTTTTCTTACAATAGCTAAACAAGTTGTGTATCAATACAAACATGATGCTTGGTAGACTTGGTTTGATAAGGATTGCGTGCAAGGTAGAGAGAATACTAAGAAGACAAATACCAATCATAGATAAAGTTTAGTTAAGGCATATACATGCTTGATTAGATGCAAGAGAAGAAAATTTATCTATGAGCAATATGAATATTTTGCTTACATCTTTAAAAAAACAAGCTTATATAATTGTGGCAGTGTTTTCATCCTAAAGCCTCTTCATCATTTAATTTTTCTTTTTAAGATATTTACTCATGTTATAGTAAGCTATTTATAGAAAAAGATGATAATTCTACTCCTATCATATAGCAAGCACATCTTCAATTTACTTTTAAAGAAGTCATAGAGGATATTGAAAAGCTAGGTTTTAACAAAGCTATAAATTTAGTCGGTTTATATGTAGAATTATTAAAGTAGGTAGGACCTACTATTCATATAGAAATTTGATACAAATTCAACTCAAAAATTGATCAAGGATTACATGAGTATTGGAAAATTAGTAAAACTATCTTACTATATAAAAATGAGGATAAAAATAACTTGAGCAATTATCCAATGATTGTTGTGAGTAATATTTTTGCTAAGTTGTTGGGCACTATACTAGAAAAGAGAATTCGTTCTTAGGCTAAAGTTAATTAGGTCAAAGCAAGGTATAGAGCATGTTTTAGACAAAATCACTTCACTCTTCATCACTTAGTTACTCTCAAACATTGCACAAAGTTTGCAAAAATGTTGAATAAAAATTTTTATTTTTATTTTTTGATTTTATGAAAGCATATGATTTAGTGGTTAGTACAATATGATTCAATGGTTCTTACAAAACTATAGTTACACTTGCATAAAATTTTCCTCTCTTTAGATTTCATTATAATAACTCAAATATTATATGAGGAAGTAATTATTGAAATTATAGACAAAAATTTAATTCCAAAGAAAAATTGAATTTAAGCAATGTTTTCCACTTTCTTCAACTCTCTTGGATATCTTTATTGATGAAATGCAGGAATGATTATACAATGGGGAAGATAGTCATGCTATCAAAATTGGATCCCAAGTAATGAGGCTTCTTTTATATGGAGACGGTGCTACCTTGATCTTCACTATTGTAGAAGGTATGTGAATTATGCTGCAAATTTTAGATTATTATTACCACTCATCTAGTCTTTAAGTGAACCTATATAAAACCAAATTGATGGTGTGGGGTACAAGAAATACCTATCAGATCTTCACTTTTAGAGGTAACAATGTGCAAATAGTTGATTTTTAAAAATATCTGGGTCTCATTTATATGAACAATTACAAGTAAAGAAAGTGCATCAAAGAAGACGTTTCAAGGCTCTAATGCTTTTAGAAGCATGTGTAAGGATTTAGGACTTTGGACTTGGAAAGTTAGAAAATAAATTTTTCATATTATCATATATCCTGCTATATTGTATAGATGTGTTGTTTGGGAACCTAGACTTAGTGCTAAACTTTGAAAGATATTAAAAGAGTGTAAAAAAATTCTCTTCTTAATGAGTTAAAAGTGAATTTGATTTATTCCTTTTAGAAGTAGAAACCTTATGTTAATTCATTACATACATTCATAGCTTACATATGTCAAGATAAGATAAATTTTCTAAAGTAATTCTTAAGGATTAAAAAAAATGTGGTTGGGATTTTCAAGGAATGCAATGGTTAAAAAAATGGAATATCTCTTAAGAGGATATGAAAGAAAATCCTAAGCATACTACCAACTCATCAAGCAAAAGGTTTTTACATAGAAGTGGTCTAATGTAGAAGGAAAAAAAATAATTTTATTTACATTTACTATCCTAATGAGGTATCAAAATATTTTTAGCAAGCATCACTTAAGTTCACATCATCTTAGAATTGAAAGTGGAAGATGGATTCAACTCTTCTAAGAAGAGGAAATTTGTAGGTTGTGTATGTTATGCATCCTGAAGATGAGTTACCTGTGTTTCTTTTCTATGCTGTGACTACCCATTTAAGACAACATTATAATGTTATATCCAAAAACTTGTAAAATTTGTAAAATCTATCTTAATTTGTCAACAAGTCTTTGCTACTCCCATGAGTACTTTGTCAATTTGTAAAATCTATCTTAATTTTTCATGAAAATGTAATATATGTTCAATAGAAGATAAATGTGAGATAATAGATTTTCAACAAGGTAATCAAAGGATGAATACTCAACTCAATCCAAAATCTTGGATATAAAGAAATTAGCCTCAAACTTAAATGTTGGACATAAAATTTGAGAGAAGAATAATAAGATCTAGTGCTATTACTAACATGACATATTTAGCCCTATCTCAAGAACCTAAAAATTAGAAGAAGCTTTGAAAACTAAAGAATGGAAAAAATTTATGGACAACGAATATGAAGCCATACTAAAAAATCAAACTTGGAAGCTAGTTGATAAACCCAAAGGAAAGAAAGTCATAGATTGCAAATGGCTATAAAAAACTAAATTCAATGAAAATGAGAGATCATCAAACACAAAGCAAGAATTGTTCCTAGAGGATTTAGATAGAAGAAACATATAGACTATGAGGAGATATTTGCACTAGTGGTAAGGTCTAAAATAATCAAACTCATATTTTCTATAGTTATCCATCACTGTCTTAAACTTCATCAAATGAATGTAAACTTAGCTTTCCTTAATAGAAACATAAATGAAGAAGTCTATGTCTAGTAACCTAAAGGATATTTCATTTGAGGGAAAAGAGGATATTCATCTTCTATGTTTGAGCCTACTTTGTACAAGAAACATGTTAATACAAATTTCAGCATAATATCACTATATGTCAATGATCTTATCTTCACATTCATCAACAATAATTTGATAGAAGTATTTAAGCTTGATATGAATAGTCAATTTGAGAAGAAAGACTTAGAAGAATTGAAATATTTTCTTGGAATTCAAGTTGATCAAGATGAAAGAACCAAAGTTCATCAACTCAAATATGCTTCTATTGAAAAAAAAAAAAATCAGGAGAGAAGAAGTTAGAATGTTTCCACTTTCTCACAATCTAAAGCTTTAATATAAGGGTCTCATACCTCTTGTGGATGTAACTCAGTAAAGAAGCATGATTAGAACTATCAATAAAGATTAGATCATAGAACTATTAAAATTGTTTATTCCCTTTAATATAGATGAGTCAATAAAAGATTTTCTATCATTATGATCATAGACTCATCTATATTAAAGGGAATAAACAATTTTATGCTTATTTAAATTCTGATTGGGGAGAAGATCATAATGATAGAAAATCTATATGATGAGTAATTATAATCCATGAAAACAATGCAATATATTGGATAAAAAAAAAACCTTCAATCAATCTCTCAACTTGTGAAGTTAAATTCATAGTTACAACTAAGTACATACAATATATACTTTGGATCAAGTGACTCATGAAACACTTAGGATTTCAAGGTTTTATTCCAATTAAACTATTTTGTGACCACATAACAACCATCTAATTATCAAATGAACATGTTCTACACAAGAAATCAAAGCACATAGACATCAAATATTACCTTACCAAACAAGAAGTAAAGGAGGGAACCATCAAATGTGAACATGGGTAAATCAATAATCAACTGGTAGATTTATTAACTAAATATATTTTAAATTACAAAAATAAGTACCTTTGTAATGACATAGGAATCAAGAAGATTCAAGAATCAAGACAAGAAAATAAGAAAAAAGCATGCATTCCATTGTTAGAGATAGTGTGTCATGACCCATGTGTCCAATAAAATAAATAAGAGAAAAAAATTAAATTTTCACTTTGTTAACACTTCAAGTAAAATTACAAATTTATTTTTATTTTATTAAATATTGATGAGTAGATGTAATAGAGAATGATTTCAATCTCTTGTGTTCCTTGAATTTCCAACCCAATTTTTCATAGAATAGGCTTGTTCCATCATATTCTATTGTTGCCCCATCATTTGGCTATAAATATGTGGGCAAAACATGTTTGTAAGAGATGTAATTGATGCCATTGAGGCAATTTGATGCTATAACAATATGATAGTTTATGTGATAAAATTTTCCACTTTAATAATTTTCATCATCTATCATTAATTCATTATATTTACCAATTCATTATTCCAAGAAGTTGAATAATCACATTTGGGATCACTCTTGTGTAATAGATTTCAATCATCAAATCAACTCCAAATTTTGCAAGTAGGTAGATTATTAAAAAATATTTCTATAAGTATGCACTCATTCCAGAACTCTCTTGAATTACAAAGATATTCATTGTGCAAATCACCAATTTCTATTCTAGATGTTAAACAATTTTATTCAAGATCCCTTTCTCAGGATAGGTTTGAATCATTAAATAAATCCCAATCAATTTAAAATTTTACAAGATCATAGGTTGTAGAAAGAAATTTCCAACAAGCCTAAGGTCAACCCAAAACTCATTTAGATCATTAATATATTGTAACAAAAAAATTTATAAAAATCTCAATTTTTCTCAAGTAGGAGACATGTTGATCATGATTTTCTAAGCTTGGAAATGGATAGGACCCTTAATGCTTATAATAGATTCTATAATGTCTAATTCACCAAAGCCTAGATCTATGAATTTATGAGAATTAGATAAACATGGGATAGTAAAATTAGATCCATCAGTTTCTTTTGACAATGATGTTTGATGAATAGTAGTAGGCTAGGAGCATAATGAAGTTTCCTCTAGCATGTCTAGGTAAGAGATGACAAGGACTTCAGGATCAACATGAATGATTACTTTCCTATCATTGCATGGAAAGTGTATTTATTAGTATATAGGTGAGGAAAATACATAACGATAAGCTAACTAGGGCCTTCCTAAGATAGAGTTTATCTCTTAAAAGTACCTAATTACTACAAAAAAGCTTTTGAAATGATACAATTCCCTATCAAGAAAGTTAATTTAATTGAGCATAAGATCTTAACTCTAGGTTCACTAAATGAAATTGAAGTAGAGTTTGAGTTGGACTACGTGACATGTTTTTTGAGGTTGCGAATCTCAATGGAAACTCATGAAACAATATTGAAATCAACTCCATCATCCACATGAACCAGAGGTCACATCACATTATCCCTAACTCATATGGTAATGTAGATGAGAAGTTGGTGTATGATACTTGTGACACGATGAGTTTTGATGTTCTTTCCTTTATACACCAAGTAGTCTACCTTGTACTATGGAGCATTGAGCATTGATGAAATAGCTTGGACTTGGGTTTAAATGTTGATTGAAATGATGTGGACCTCATGAGCTCTTCCAATGCCAAATGATGCTATTTAGAGGTAAAAATGAAATAAAAACGAAGAAGATTCATCTCTTTTGACTTCATCATTGCAATGATTTCAGGTAAAACATGATGCTTTGATGTTAAATATTTAAGAGATGAAGGCCTTGGAGGAACAATTAATGTTGGAGCGGGTGAAACAACTATTAGCATTTCTTTTCTACTACAGAAAAGATTGCTTGTTAGCTTGATTCTTCCTTTTCTCTTGTTATTTGATGTTACTTTCTTTTTTCCTCTTGTGAGAATTTAGATGGAAATGTAAGAATAGAAAGTAGGGGTGGTTTTTGTGAGTTAGGTGGAAAAGAAGGATGGGATGAAGGGGGAACAACATAGGGTATGAAAAAAGGATAATCAATAAGATGAGATGATGTAGGTAAAGGCAACCTACTCCTCAATGGTAATGAAGGGTTAAAATTCATGATATTTTGAAGGATAAAGTTGTGTCATAGTATGATGTGAGATCTATGAAACATGATGCTCTTCATACTTTTTGGGCAGCTAGAGCATAGAAAAATTTTGTAGGGAGATTAATCATAAAAGGTTTCTTAGATTTAAAAGTATTAGTCTATGAGGATACTTGGGGATTCATTTGAGAGGAACCCATCTAGATAATGAAGGAGGTTTTAGGAAGATTACCTTTGGCTTCAAGGTAGAATGTAGAGACTTTCCTATAATGGAAATTTGAGGGGTCTTGGAAGATCTACATGTCTTGATTATTGGGCTAAATGGTGTGTTGAATAATATTTCCCCTTTATCAAAAAGAGATTGAATGTCATCTTCGACTACATTAAAATTATTTATACCATGATTGGTAGCCTCATGATATTAGCAGCATTTTTTAGGATTGTATTTTCTTGAAATTGAATTATCTTCATCTAGACATTTCAAAGGATTTATGACTAGAAGTTATAAGTGTTTAAATCTAGCTTGTGATTGCTTTTATACTTTTTTTCGGGATTATGTGTTCCTCTTTCAATATCATATTATAGAGCAGATTATATGACATTGAAAACTTATGATACCTAGCTTAATCTTTGAGTTGTCTTTTTTGGTAGCTCCCATTTGATGAAGTTTTCCCATCGTGATTGGTAGTGGATGAGGATGCTAGTGAAGTTTGTTTAACCAAAGCTATTGTTCCTACATTCTATAAAATATTTTTATTAGCTACTTTCTTGGCTTTGTTTTGGAAGTTCAACTATTCTAGGTCATTACATTGGATGGTTACATTTTTGATATATTTTGTTGAAGTGATGACATCATGGAGGCTAAGTGGCCTAGGGTAGACAAACTTGACTATGATATAATGATTAACAAACCCCCTAGAAAATGAATATTAGTTGGTCATCAATTAGTGTATGAGTAATTTCCATTGTTGCTAATGTCCATTTAGAGATGAACTTGGAGAAGGACTCATTATGAGTTTCTTTGATTGCTAGGAGTTTTTGCAAAGTGTCATCCCCTATGATATTGTACTTAAATTTTTCCATGAAGGTGGTGAGGACATGTTTCAAGAAGTGATATACTAGTGAAAAAAGGCTCTATACCATTCAAATGATTTTCTTGTTAGAGAGTTGGAAAATATTTTGAGAATAGTGTGGGGATAGTTAGACAATAACATGTATTCATTATGAAAAATGATAATATGATTTGTGAGACCATAATTTTCATTATACTTGGTAAAATTCAACAAGGAAACCCCTTTTGGAACTTCAACAAGTGGGATCTATACTTGCATATTAGAAGATAAATCTTGGAGTAAGAGCATTAACTGAGATGGAAGACTAGGGATGGATGATATGGTAGGATTGTCAACTATGAGGTTATAAAAAGAAAACATTGGCTAGGAAGGTGTCATGATGGGCATGAAGATAAACTGTGGGATATTCTATTGGGTCGTATGTTGGTAAGGTGTGAGAAATGGTAGTGAAGCTAGTGGTTGTTGGAATGGTGATATATGAGATTAGGGTTAAAAAGGATTCAAAAAGATATTAGGATTCTAGAATTGCACATGGGATGTTGGATTAATAGTATTTGTGCTTGAAAACAAGATATACGATGAAGGGAGGGAAACTACAAGTGGAGTGATAACAGTTAGAGTAGCGAAAATAGATGAAATAGGGCTAGTAGTCTTAGGAATATGCATATAGAATGGATTGGTGGAGTTGATGAGATTGACATGTTGTATGATTAGGCTTTGTGGTTGTGTATGGTGGAAGGAAAAGAGTTCTATATGAAGGAAGTATGAGGGTTATAATTCTCATCATCATCCTAAATGCTAATACCATCTTCCTTACAATGTTAGTTCTAGAATTGATAATTTATGCTATTGAAATTGATATTGGGATGATGATCCAACATATTATACTTTTGCTGAATCTCAACACTGGTAAGTGCCTGAATCTCACCTCTAATAGCTAGCTACTTTGTTAATGTGGCCTATTTGAATTAATCCAACTCAATGAGATGGTTGAAGTTGGATAGGAATGATTCCATAATAATAACTATCTCATATGCTATCATCCTTCTTAGCTCACTTTTAGAAAGAGCTATGTTTAGTTCTTACTTTGCACATGAAATCTTGTAATCATGCTAAGTCATGGGTGTTGCAAGAACTTGTGCCTTATGTATCTTCATTAATCTACAAATCTAGGAATTCTATGAGGAGTTGAATCCTTATCCAAATA
Source organism: Gnetum montanum (assembly GCA_015680685.1). Taxonomy (NCBI): domain Eukaryota; kingdom Viridiplantae; phylum Streptophyta; class Gnetopsida; order Gnetales; family Gnetaceae; genus Gnetum; species Gnetum montanum. The sequence continues at coordinate 489,799 of MNCI01036344.1, read as the reverse complement.
TGGCATCAATATGTCTCTTATCCAAATATGGCATCAATATGGCATCAATATGGAATTCTATGAGGAGTTGAATCCTTATCCAAATATGGCATCAATATGTCTCTTATCCAAATATGGCATCAATATGGCATCAATATGGAATTCTATGAGGAGTTGAATCCTTATCCAAATATGGCATCAATATGTCTCTTATCCAAATATGGCATCAATATGGCATCAATATGGAATTCTATGAGGAGTTGAATCCTTATCCAAATATGGCATCAATATGTCTCTTATCCAAATATGGCATCAATATGGCATCAATATGGAATTCTATGAGGAGTTGAATCCTTATCCAAATATGGAATCAATATGGCATCAATAAAGATCAAGTGTAAATGGAAAGATATAATTAAGTAATAAAAGTATGAAAAAAATCTAAGTAATGGAAGAACCTATAGGTTGTTAGGAAATGGGCTTGTGACACTAGAAAACCTATTGGTCCTTCTTCTTGCAAAATTTTTGTTTTATAATCTTGCAAGAACACATCCACAAATTAGATGTTATGTATTTAAATCATGATCATAAATAGTCTTTAGATTGATATAATTCTTGATAAGCCAATAATTATAACACAAAGGAGCATGAACATCCAATGGAATATATACTTAGCCTACAACTGATGAACTAGGAATGACATTAAAAATGATAAGTAGGAATAGGTCTAAGTGTAGAATTGATAATGTTTGACCAATGCAGATAAAAGCTAAGGATGGAAATTATACTTAAAATGACTTAAAATAAAATATAAATAATAAAAAAAGGGTTGATATGGGTGAAATGGTTTTTGATATTTCCTATCCAATAATCAATATGCTTTATTCATAAAATATGAAGTTCACCTCCTATGAAGGGCCAAAACTACAAGGGGTGATGAAAAATGTATGGAAGGTAAAATTAATAGTAAAAGCTTAGTTTATGAGCAAAGTAAGGGTTTTGATGATAAAATTTAAACTTTGATAGGTGTAGGTATGGATGGAGAAGTTGTAGACGTCATCCAAAATCAATTTGGAGTCAAAATAGTATTATATTTATGAACTATTTGACAAGTGATGTTAGAGCCAAAAAAACTAACTTTGATGCAAGCAATAGAAAGACTATTTAAGTGATGTTGTAGCTAATGTTGACATTGGTATCAATGTCACCTTGTAAGCTATTAGGAAGTTAGGTACTAACTTGTATTTATGCACTACCAAGAGGAGTTGTGATGGCTATGGAGTATGCATGAAATGTTAAGAAGAAAAATGCTTGTGCTTTTGATCAACCAAAATATGAAAAAGTGCTATGGATCTAAGGAAATCAGCCCTAAATTAAGGTTTTGGCAATGTATATATAGGTTTAAGGTTTCCAAATTCAATCCTAACATCAAATGTACTTGACTAGAATTTGTTTTCTGAAACTAAAATTTTAGAAAGGTTGATCCATGTGGGTGACATAAATAATGACGTTGACACTAGGTTCTGTGTCATCATTCTTAGAGTTAAAATTTTTAGCATCCTCCATGTTAAAACCACAAGACCTAGAGATTGCTTTTGATGCCTAAACTAAAGTCAAATTACATTGTGATGATGCTTAAGGGATGATGGAAACTTCATGAAGTCAAAGGACAACATTGAGTGTCCAACTTGGTGGCCTTACTTATTACAAATTCTAGTTGAATGATGTTAATGTTAGTGTTACCTAGTAATATAGAGTCTTGATTTGAATTCTAACCTTTCAAACTACCTTTTGAACATGTCAAGTTTACCATTTGATGCCCTAGGAATAGTGTCAATTGATCACCAAAAAGCTCATGAGGTAAAAATTTAGAGTGAAATGTTAATTTTTGCATGAAGGACTAGTATTGAGATTGAAACAAGGCTAGTTGGTGTTGACGTTCACATTCACTGCCTAGTTTGATGAAAATTTTGTCTCTCAAGATTTAGGGAAACTTATCGAAAATGTTGAAAATTTGATGCTTATCATGCTTGCACTAATGTAGATAGGTTATTTAAGGTTTAATGGAGTTAAAAATAAGGTCCAAAAGAAATTTTGATGATGTTAATGCAGAGGTAATGCTCAAGGAGTAATGCTAACATTTCCACTTTGTTAAAACTTAGAAATTTTTACCCCTCTCCAATGTTGTTAGGGTCACTAAAACTAATGCTCACATGCTATGTTATGACTCTGAATGAATTCGGGATGCCTTTAGGATTCAAAAATGTGCCTTATGATGATAGTTTTGGGGATTTTTGGATGCTCAAAATCAATTGAAACAATGTCAAAATCCCACTTATTTCAACAAGGGAAAATACCAAAAACGTAGGTACAATAATCATGATAGATAGTGAGAATTATTTTGGTTCAAAGAAAAATTGAAGAAATAGTCATGGTTTTTTTTTTAAATGATTAATCAAGTTAGAAGCATGCCCACATTTCACAAATAGGGTGCTATCAAAGTGCTTTGAAGGTGACTTAAGCTAAGTAGAGTACTTGAGTCTAGAATGGAGGAGTACTTCAAGTTGTTTGATCTTTTCCAAATAATTATTTTGGGTTTGACTTAGGATGAATGAGCATTCAGTGCTTTAAGTTTTCTAAAGTCAAAGTTGTAAAACTGACTAGATAAGAATTTAGAGCCACCAATTAGGTTTTATTTAATACATTTAGATATATTTAAATTTCCATTTGAGAAGGCAAGCAATTTTTGAAATAAGATGATAAAAAGAAGGGGTTTTAGTAGTATCCTTAATAATGATGTTCAAACTAAAAGCATTGTGCTTGAAAACAAAATGATTTTGATATTATGTACTAATCAAGAAGAAGAAGAAAATTCAAAATATTTCTAGCTCTGATATGTTTTGCATGTATAATTTTTTTGATTGTATGAATACAAGGAATCAATAAATGTAAATTTTTGTTAATTGTATGAATGCAAGGAATTAGTAAATATTAAGTTTAATTTTTTTTTCTATTTTAAAATTATAATATATCACCATTAGTAGAGGAATAGAGGATAGCATGTGACACCTACTTGTGGATACCATGTAGCACCTACAAGGAGATAATAATTACATTTGCTATCCTGAATAATGCAACACCTATTGTCCTAATTGATGTAATACTTTTTGTCCTAAATGATGTGGTGCCTTTTCACTTGTATCTAAATCAATTTGTTATCTTGAAACAAGTAGAACCTACTATCATGAACCATACAACACTTGCTATCTTAAACCATGTGATGCATGCTATCTAGAAAACTTAAACCATGTGATGCCTACTACCCCTTCACTTGTGACACTTGTTATCCCATCACATGTAATGCCTACTATCCTAGAGGATGTGATGACTATGATGCACTAGCATGACACATTATTGATTACAAAGTCATGATTGAGATGTGACTAAGTACTAACTAAATAGATACATTGTAGACATGCAAAAATCTAATAGTTGACAAGGCAAAAAGATTGCTTTTAGGGACTTTTCATTCATGCAAGGCTAGTCTAGTACTATAAATGGACACCTTTTTTCTATTTCTCAATCACCATTTGCATTTTTCTTTGCCCTATACTATGCTCTTTACTAAGAAGGTAGTTTGTTTTATGATTTGAAAAATTAGAATTGTTCTTTTAAAGCGTATCATCTTGATCTTTACATATCATTCAAGATGGTACCCATTTTTATTTTCCTTTCTATTTCATTGATATTTTATTTTAATTCATAAATATTTTTCTCTTTACTATTTCTTATCTACCTTATTTTTTCTTTATTATTTCAATAATGGATTGTTCTATTGTTGAATCAATTATAAATCTAGAAATCCAACTACCTGATAATGTTCCAAGTCCATTATATCAATGGTTATTAAAATGTAAATGTGTTTTAGATATGTTGCAAAGTAAAATTCTTTGGACATACCATAACATTGCATGCATAAAAAATATTTTTATAATATTAATTTACCTTTTTTAATAGTCTTTGTTTGTTACTTCATTGACAATGATAATTCTTCAAGCATACATCCTTGACAATATTATCCAAACTTATGAACCCATCACAAGATCACTATCTTATAATTTTCATTTCATAAATATTTTTGTGATGAATTTTCTTGGTACCTTAGGTGTCATCGCTAGACCCTACCCTATCCAAAAACTAAATTTGAATATTGAAAGGTGAAAAAATTTTTAGTGGAACAAATTTTAGGATTTTGTTCTTTAAGGTACAAATCAAAAATTGTGGTGTGATTTGGTTGTAAGCTTTGAAGATAATGTTGAATGAATTACCAAGAACACTTGTGTATGTAGATCGTTGAACTTAGAAGCGGGGGGTGATGAATAAGTTTCCCAAATTAAAACCTAAACAAACAAAGCACACACATTGAATTTAATGTGGTTCCCCAACTTGGGTAGTCCACACTTGGAGGGTAGATCACAAGTACAACTTTAGACTTTGTTTCTTTCAAAATGTGGTTGAAGCGTCCACACCCTATATAGTCTTCAAGCCCCACTCCAAGGTGTTGTACTATAGCACCAATGACTTAACCTCGCAAGATGCCATCAGGCTTGGAAATGTGGTTTCTAGGCTTTCACAACCTTTACAATCTTGAGCTTCACATCGAAGTGTTGTATTGTAGTACCAACAACTCAATCCCACAAGATCTTGCAAGAAGCTCAACCAAGATGTCTTCTTGCAAGGAGCACATCAACCTTGTAGGGCAACAAGGGAGAACAATTATAAGGGATAAATGCAACTTAGTTTGTTGATCCTTATACATTTAGGTACAACACACTTTACAATGCCAAAATGATAATATAATGAGAAGCAATAGAGAATAAAAATAATTACAAAATGATTGTACAATGATTACAAATAAGCTTGCACATTTCCTAATGCACATAAAGTCTTCTTATAGCTACTATGTTTTTAAATCCATCTCAGAACTTGCACAACAACTAGCCAATAGTCATTAATGATCATGGGAGATATTTTCTTCATGCTTAAGACATCTCTTTGAATTTGCCTTCAATTTTGGAAAGACGTCTCTATTTAGTGAAAGACGTCTTTCTAAAATCTCCATTCTTGGAAGACGTCTTTCTAAACTTGGCTTGCATTTTGTAAAATTGTCTTTTTGTGATGAAGATGTCTTTACTTGAAGAAAGACATCTATTGTTTCTTAGAGATGTCTTTGCCTATGAAGCCTTGTATTTTCCTAAGTTGCCTTTTCTTTAAGAGAAATAAGTTTTGCTGCTGCCAATGCCAAGATTGCACCTTTTGTTGTCCATCCATAAGCGCGCCATCGATCTTGCTCCTTGCATAAATGCTTCAACACTGCTCCATTCCAAGTGTTCTCTCCAGATCCAATCCATTGTTGCATGATTACCATCTACACACACAACACTGTCTTTATATTAGCAAGGGTAAATGAATCACAATGTAGTTGATACCTTTCTTCGGTGAAAGGTCCATTGGCTGAGTTGTGGTATGGCTAATTGTGGGTCTGGAGATATAATATTGATGACTACCGAAGGTGTAGGAGTTAGGAGAAAATTGAAAAAATTGGGCCCCGTACCCCCATGACTAATCGCGAACCTCCGGTAGTGAGAGACTGGAAAAAGAAAAAGGAATAAGAAAGATGAAGAAAAAGAGACAACGATAACGTCGATGAAATGGATGTCAAGATGGAAATGAACAAAATAAAATGGATTGCAAAAATGTTAGGGAAAATAATTTAATTGGTGCACCAAATAGGAATGTTTGTGGGTCCTCTCCAAAGCAGGCTCATGCCCTGACAAGCCCACATTCAAAGAGTTCGTAGGCTTTGGGAATGTCATTTGGAACAAGCGTTAAAGTATTAACCACAAGAATTTACCAAAAAGAAAATAATGTATCCACAAAAATATATACTAATGATACAATCGATAATGAGGTGAACAATGGAGAGAAGGATGGAGAGAAAAGAATGGAATGTGAAGTTCATGATTAATGTGACTTAGTAAATCCCATTCCAAGTTCGGCCTCAAACAAACCACTTCTAATGACTTCGCATTAATGCATTCGGCCAAACCATCCACTTGAAGTAACAAGAATGCCTTCACCCAAGAGCCACCACCATTCCAACGGAACAAGGAGAAGAGAATGGGAAGTGAGAAGGGCCTTAGTTAGAGGGAACATTTTTATTTTAGTTCCATAACCAGTGCTTGTATCCCAAAGGATTATTTTTTCTAAGGGGTGTGCTTTGAATTCTCACTTTTTTATTTTTTATTTTTTATTTTTTGTTTTATGTGTTTATGTGTGAGAACCACACCATGTAAAGACTTTGTTATTTTTATTGCTCAGCTTCCTGATGATTGAGTAATGTTGAAATGGTAAGAAAAATCAAGAAGAAAACATCCAAGCACCCAAGAGAATGG
>MNCI01036344.1:460550-483126 GCA_015680685.1 Gnetum montanum | reverse complement strand
ACTCAGGTTCCAAAGTCAACTTAATATCATGAGAAATATATCAAGCCTAGAACCTGCCTCAACTCAAGAAGAGTAATATTCAACTAGAGCTGGCAAACCAGTCCATCACCATTCCCTTGGGATTGGTGGAGGAAATTGTTACCACTATGTGTGGTTGGTCATACCCAGCTGATTTCCTGGTGATAGAAGTTAACAACAAAGGGGACTTCCCAATTATAATGGGAAGGTCATGGCTAAGCACAATAGACACATGCCTAGGGATCCGTGATCTTTCCTTGGAAATATCTAAGGTAAAAATTTATGGAAAGATCAAGAAGAAGAAAGTTCTGTGCATCGCATACAGTGACTCAAAGGGTGATGACATGGAGGAATGCTCAACATCTCTTCCACGCAACAACTGTGCCCTAGAAACTCTTAAACAAAGGTGCCTATATGTAGTAACCACACAAGTAGTGGACACCCCATGGTTGATAGCNGGGTGTCCACTACTTGTGTGGTTACTACATATAGGCACCTTTGTTTAAGAGTTTCTAGGGCACAGNGCATCACCAACTTCCACCCCTTAACCTGAGAACATCAATCAGGAGAAGTTGGACACTTCTAAGAAATTCAAATAGGTGCTCATTATTTTAGATCTCTCACTTTCCACTCAGTCATGGGGGAGATGGCCACCTATGCTGATCATTTGGGGCCCTCAATTCTTTTTAGTTTTTATTTTACACATTTTTTTTACATGCTTTTGTTTTACACATTTTTTTACGCATTTTTTTTTTTGCACATTTTTGTCTTACACATTTTTGTTTTACACANTTACTCTTCTTGAGTTGAGGCAGGTTCTAGGCTTGATATATTTCTCGTGATATTAAGTTGACTTTGGAACCTGAGTCAATAAGAGCCTTATGTGGTTCATTCTCGATGACTTGGAGGTAGATTAAGGGACTTCCAGGGTTAGATAGTTTCCTAGGAAGGTGGCCTACCTTGATCCAATCGGTTACGGTATGTGTTAACATAATTGTGTGCGTTAAGCTCTATTGTTCGATTGAAGGGTGCTCTGAAGCCTTATGTGTTGGAGGAGCATACTTAGGCTCAACCGCTTGTGGTTGTGAGAGCTTGTTTGGGTTTTTGGTTTTGAAGAAAGATATTCTCTTTTTGCAATTGTCAGAACTAGCAGCAGGTTGAATGGTTACGGCTCTCGTAGTGTTACGTTGCTGCGGTTGAGTGGGGAGTTCCCCTTGCATTGTTGGAGTGGGTGGTATGGGAACTATTGGTGGAAGAGAGGTGGATGGATTAGGAGGATGGTATGGGTGTGGAGTGTCTCCTGGAGGAGAAGGAGTCCTTCTAAAGTACTCTTGAACTTGGTAGTGACGTTGGGGAGTTGTGTGACCCATGGAGTCACTTGGAGAAATCGGCTGCTACACGTAGTATCCATATGGGTCTGGTTGTTGGTAAGGGTACTGTTGTTTCGACGGTGGTATCCCCCATGACTGTGGGTATTTCCATTGCTGATGTTATTCGATGGGTTGTGGTGGAGTTCCACTTGGATAGTACATTAATGGTTGGTGGAATTGCCTTGGGTTACCTTGGGGATAAGGTAATCGATGGGGTTCTTGCCATTGGTTAAGTCTCGGGTTAAGTGCATACACCCCAAACTCTTGTAGATGTGAGATGATTGGACAACATCCCTTAGGATGGTCATATTGGAAGATCTCACATCCACCGTCATTGTCTATGTTCGAATTCACAACCTCATTGGAGATATTCATTTTTTGCTTACCCTTGTCACGTGCAGGGCCTGAATCTCTCCACTTTGTCTTGTTCTTATCACTACTTCATTCCTCCTTAAACTCCTCTATGATTTTTAGGACAAGTTTAAATCTACTATTCAAGGAGTATTGTATTAGATCTACCTTAGCCGCTACTTCCATTGTTAGCTTCTAAAGCAACAAGGTCTTCCTATTCACCAACTCTTCGAGTGGTGACTCATCCTCTTCATCACAGAATCTCACTCCCTTCTTTCAGAGGGAAGGATCACGGTTATATTCTTCTGCACTCTCTCTTTTTCGTAGCTTCCCTTCTTCTTTGGCTACTTGCTCCAACAATTGATGAATCTCATGGGATCTAAGTTCTGATAGTCTCCCTTGGGCATAAGTCCTAAGGGTTCTCCTAGTTTCATACCTTAGCCCATCTATGAGATGGTGAAGTTGATCCCGTTTTGTGTAACCATGGCCCAGGAAATGATGTAACAATGCGTAATAGCGGCCCATGATAGCATCCAAGGGTTCTTGATTACCTTGCTTTCATTCTTGGATCTGCTTACACAAGTTAGACACTCTGGAGTAGGTTTGATATTTATCATTAAAAAATTCTAACATCATACTCCACCTCCTAATGGTTTCCGGTTCTAAGGACCGGTACCAACTCTCTACTTCCTTTATGAGTTTCCTAGGAAACAACTTGAGTTTCTACCACTCATTCTCTATGTTCTGCAAGGTGTAGGCATTGTGGAAGCCTGTAAATGATTTTGTGGATCTGCGTTGTATCCCCCTTCAAAGCATGGGATGTTGTTCATGTTTAAATACTTGATCCGGCTATCTTTTTGATTCCTTGTTGGTATTCTCACTCCCTCCGTGATGTCTAGCATGCTTCAGGTTACAAGTAGGGGTTCATCATGATCATCTCTTTCATGACATCTATGATGTCTACGTTGTTCCCTACTTTCCCTTCGTTCATGCCCTTGTCCTCTTTCTCGACTCTCTTGTTGAGGTCTCTCATTTTGCTTACCTCTATCCTTACCGTTATGTTCTTAGTGGTTGCACCCATATGTGGAAGGAGAGGGTGAATGATGTGAGGAAGGGGAAGAAGAAGGAGAACCATCGCCATGATGATGTTTCTCACCTTCTCTTCGGTGACTTCGGCCCCGATCATGATGACGATTTGAGTGCCCGTCCTTGTCATGTGTTTTCGTTCCCTTAGTGAACAGTTGGCGTTCACGAGGATCAGAACTAGGGTTTTGTATCATGGATCATAGGTTTTGATACCCCACCTCCTCACTATCATTAGGAGGGAGAACATCATTCGATAGAGAACCCGTTATAAGTGGTTCACCATGTCCAATCTCACTTAGGACATGTGGGATCCATTTTCCGTTCAATAGTGTATGGTGGCTCTCTTGCCTCGAGTCCCTTATACGTTGTGTTGCTATGGGACGATAATCCCTTGTGTTAAAATCACCTATAATGTATTTAGCATAGATTTGTGTCATGTCGATTTGTGCAAGAGCACGGAGGAGCATGTTTGGGACTGACCAATTTGGAGGTAACACTATGTTATCTTGCAAGTCTCTTCATCGCAGCTATTCATCTTGATGGAGGATAAAGGTAAAATTTTGTATGTACTCATCGGGATGAGTACATACTACTCGATGCTGTTGAGGAACTGGCGGATTTTGGTTATGTGTTCTAGACTACCGATTGTTCCTTGTATGAGCCCTAGGTGAAGTGCTTTTATTCGAAGAAGAAGACATTGTTATTTATTGGTGTGCTGATTAACCATTATGTAATTTTTTCATTTAATTAACCATAAGGGTTCTTTTAAGCTCCCAACGATGTGAGTAAATTCCTATGTTCTACTTAGTGCACAAACACTTAGTCCCCAGCAACGACGCCAATGATGAGTGGCGAGGTACCCTACACTCAACCATACAAATAGGAGCGTAGCACATGCGATCTAGTAGAACTTCGCAGACTAAGTGCCTACACGCCTCATGGAACACTTAAGGTTAATTATTCATTTTCTTCCCAGACTTACTTGTGGTTGTCATGGTTGTATGGTTAAGTAAGTCTGAGGTATATGATTTTTATGTCTTTTTTGTTTTATCTCCTATGCTGATAAGGTAAAGGCTTGAAGAGACTAATTACTAACTTTAACTAACTAACTAAGTCTAAATTAACCTAGCGTTAGCATCCATTCCCACTTACCGTTCATACCTTGAACCAATGCAACCTTGGTTACCAAACGCTAATCGTTGCTAGGATCACCAAGTGTAACCCACGTGCTCGAAGCGGTCGTACTGAGGCACTTAACTAGGAGAGAAGGGTTGAGAGAGATTTAATAACTAATAAAGCAATTAAATGATAAAAAATAAATAATAGTAAATAAAATCCTATTTAGCCTATTCCATGCACTGCAAGGTTTATCCAAGAAGTTCGTCTTTATTTCCGTACACAAACATGAAATCAGGTACAATATTTGCTTGAATAAAGATCCGTTCACTTTGGAGCTCCTAATGTGGGCACATGGAAAATATTCTATCTCTGGAGGGATCAAACTACTAGAGTTTCACTACGGTCTAAGCCTAGGATGAGAAACAAGGGAGAGCCACCTCTTATTTATAGATTTGGCGGTGGACTATGATATCGCGTAGGCGATATTGCAGCCCATGCGATATCACGTCCCATCACCCATGTACATAGTCCTACAAACATAATAACTATACAATCATGAAAACAACCTTTGACTCCATTTTACTTAATGTTTTGACACACACCAAAACACACTAAAAGGTTCATAGTGTATGTCATTGTATTTAATAAATACAAAAAATATTATAAGATATTATAATACATATGATACAAATAAAACTCATGTTGCCATGGTGAGAGATAGGGATAGAAAGATTTATGATTTTATATTTTGTAATTTTTTATAAATTTTTAAATTATAAAGAATAAAATGATAGTAAATACATCTACATTACAATCATTCTTAGGAACATGTGCAACACCACACACAAAATGCAATAAAAGTAGCTCTTAGTGACAACCTTGATGGTCGAACATCATATCATATAATTATGACCTTCTTAAGTAAGGATAAATTATCAAAGAGAGAGGAGAGGACAAATAAATAAATATTTTTTTATTATTTTTATTATTTTAATGGTTTATGAATGTTTTCAAGGTTTTACTATTTAGGGATCAATGATAATATATTATAAGCTTTATTCATTATGTAAACATTGGACTCTCCATTGACCTAATAGTTTTGAGCTATGTAAATGTGATAGCACTCCAATAGAGCCTAGCATCACTTGTGAAAGTGATGACTTAAAATACACAAAAAATAAGAAAGCAAATTAGCTTTCCCAAAGGAGGAAGAGCTCTTTATGCAAAATGAATGCCAAAAGCAACAAGATATATTTAAGTATGAATTGATTATGTGAAAGAACTCACCTTAGGTATTATAGTTTTCTTATAAAGATAAAGAGGGTTCATCAACACCTAGGTATCAACAGAGGCTTAGTGACGTAACCTAGGCTAACCCAAGGTGTTCACATGACAAAGTTAGGTGAACTAGGCCTATAGTGTGGTGCATCAGGTCCCTTGTGCTAATGTAGGGGGTGCATTAACACAAGGTAGTCAACACACACTCCTCCCTCCAAATCACACTTTGCATTTTGAGCTCCGAATGCAAGCTGAAACCTGAGAAGTATGTTGGAAGGATTCTAGAACATTTGAATGAAGCTAGAATTTTCTTAAAGATCTTGGAATTTTGCATACAACCTCAAAGTATGATCTAGGGGGCAAGGATGCATCTCAGAAAATCAATAATCCCTACAATATATGCTAGACTACAAACTCAAGGTAAATGAAGTAGTTCTTAGATCCAAGGCTTATAAATAACATACAAATTATCATTGGATTCCTCATTATATTTTGTATGTGATTTGGAGAGGAAGTTGACCAATATTTGACCATTATAATGATTACCAAATTTCAAATTTTAGATCATGCATGTGATATTTCAAATTGGTCATTATGTTACACCTATTATATTAGGCAAGGAAATAGCTTCAATTGGGATAAATTTGAAAGCCAAAAAATGAATAAGGAATTAACATGGCTCGTTAAAATAGAGTATAAAAAATGATAATAACTTTTATCAACCATTGTATCTATTTTACTAGTAGTCACTTATTCAAATATTGAGATTCCTCCTTCTATTTAGAGTCACAAAAATACAACATACTATTTGAGTGATGAGAAGCTTGAGCATTCTTATAGAAAACAATTGAAAGTCATCTCCAAATGCATGGTGTAGCAAATTACAAAGTCCTTGTTAAATCATTTATGTGAGGCATTAGGAGAAACAAGGATAATTGAACAACCTTTAATTTTTATCATTTTTCATATAATTAACTGAAATATTTTTCCTTTGTAGGATCTACAAGCATAAGGTGAGAAGCCGAATTAGAAAGGAAGTTCCAATACAAACATGTCTATTACATCATTTGCTATATTTGAGTATAACCACACTAGATCATCCTCAAAATTAGATTTGAGGAGCACCTATAGAGTGCTTTCTAAGAATATTGTCACCTAGCACATCAATTTTACAATTCATTCCTATATAAAGATAGTTATAAATACTAATAATGACATAATGTTTAGAGCTAGTAGTGCCTATTGTCAATCTGCTAAAGGAAACATTGTAGACATTAAATGATCTACCTATTCTACTCTATCAAGTTTTAGTTAATAGCCTTCCATGAAGCTTATGGACATCCCTCTTTCAAAGACTATCGCCATTGGAAAACATCCTTGAAAAGACATCTATATACATGAGAAAAAAATACATTAGCTACTGGTTTTTGATCCTAGTCTTGGAAGATCAAAATTTGCAAGGGTGTTGCTAGCATCAACTATCATTACATTTCAACAATTTCATGGAGCAAGGCTTAAGATAGTTAAGCTAAAGTATATGAATTGCATAAGTCTCTTGGATTTAATATAACCTTATATAAGAAAGGGACTATCTTCCAAATTAGATTTAGGACTTTAAAGAGATAAAAACCTTAGTCCCTAATCATGATTATGAGTTTCAAAATTTTAAAGCTAAGATTTGGTGAGAGCTACGGTATGAATAAATCCTCAAGACATTAAGAGCTCATGTGCTGGAAGAGAATATGTGAGTGTACGAATGATTTTTAGGTTTTTGCATTATAATAGAGCTCATAAAAGTTTCTAATAGTTTGAAGAGCTAGGGTATCAAGGTAAAATTAGCACTACAGCTAAGCTAGCCATCAAAGATAGAGCTTACATGAGTTAAACTACCTCAAACTTGTGCTTTGGTAATTAAGTCAAGATTGTCAAAATGGAGTCACAAAGCTTCAAGATCAGTTGTTTCTTGATGGGTATTTAAATGAATAGCTAAGTACTTAGAGAAATCCTCATTTCAAGAAAAAGGGCTTAACTTGAATCTAAAAAAGGGTTCATTAACTATGCTTGACACATTAACTCATAGTGCTAAAAAATGGCTCTACAAATTGATTCTACTTAGTCTAGCTTCATAGGGTTAAATAAAAAGGGAAAGGTTAAAATTAGCTCTACCATGTAGGCTATCATGTGATGTGGGTTTTTAAAGTGAAAAAATCTAGTTCTACAAGGGGTGTAAAAATTGGCTTTGCCAAGTAAGCTTTGGGAAAGGAGCAATGTGCATAGATCTAAAATTTATCCTCACTAGTTAGTTCCTTTTTCAATTCTACCACATTAGATTTAGAGTAAGAGTTTCACTCAAAGAGCTAAAATTTGATTCCACAAGTAGGTGCAGAAATAGCTCTACCATGTTAGTTCATAGAGGTAGTTCATAGAGTTTTAAAATGGCTTTATCACATCGGTTGTTGCCATACATGCTTTGCCACATCATCTTAGAAAGGAAGCATTATTCATAGAGAGCTACACATGCGCTAAAGCTTCACACATTGATAGTGGTCCTAAAGCATGTATCATGAGTCTTTCTCTTCATCTAGAGGAAAAAGCTCCATCTAAATATTTCATCTCCCAGGTTAGCAAAGCTTAACTCACCTGACTGCATCAACATCTAGATAAAGATTCTCAAGTTCATGAGAAATGAAAAGATTAATCTACCATGTTAGAAAAGTTCAGTGTGCTTTATCATGTTAGCATTGTGCCAAGTCAGCTCATAAAGCTGGTTCATAGAGCCAAATTTCCACTCTACAAAAGAGTTCTACCACATTAGCACTATGTCAAATTAGCTTGTAGAGGAGATTCTTAGAGCTAGAAAATGATTCTATAAGTGCGTGTTGCCACATCAGAGGTTTGTAGAGTTGAAAAATGTTCTATCTTTCTTATCTACCATGTAAGCTTTATCAAGTTAGCTTATGTTTGTAGAATCAAAAAATAGTTTTATGAAAACAATCTACAAGCCACATCAACTCTGCAGATCCACTCTACCATGTGAACTCTTTAGAAGAATGAAGTCATGTTAGCTCATTAGGTAGCCCAAATTTATAGAACTAAAAGGTGGTTCTATGAAATGATTCTTCAATGTTAGCTCATTGTATGGAACTAGATTTGTAGAGCTTAAAGCTCATTATAAGAATAACCTTTATCATGTAAGCTTCCAAGTTAGCTTATGCTAATACAACTAAAATTTGGATCTACATAGAACCTCTGCAAGCCACATTAGCATTGTATCACATCAGCTTCGGAGGGTAAGCATCTTTGATAGAAATGAAATTTGATTCTACAAGTGTAGCATAGAAATGGATCTAGCATGTCATCTTTCACCATGATAGCTTATAGACGAATTTTGTATAACCAAATTTTTGCTCTTCAAGTAAGCTTTGCTAGCTCAACACCTGCCATGTCAACATCTATTACATCAACTCATAGAGCCATTTTGTAGAGCCAAAATTCCACTTTACAAAAAAGCTACATTAGCATCATGCCAAGTTAGCTCATAAAGGTAGTTTGTAGAGCCAAAATTCCACTCTATGAGAAAGCTCTACCATGTTAGCATTGCACCAAGTTAGCTCATAGATTCAATTCATAGAGCCAAAATTTGACTATGTAAACAAGCTTATTTTTAGCTCTACCATGTCAACAGTAATGAAAAGCAATATACTACTAGTTTGTAGAGCCAAATATTGACTCTATGATAGAATTCTACAAGCCATATCATAACATGCCTCAAGCCAAGAAAAGGTTACATTTTTTGCACATGTGCATTTTATTTGTAATCTAGCTTAGTGGAGATAAGGCATAATGCATAGAACAAAATATTAGCTCTACAAAGAAGCCCTACAATCATTCATTCATGTTAGCTCTTTAATGTAACAAATCAAAATAGCTCTATAGTAAGATTCAAGAAAGAGCTCTATGGATTATGTTAGCATGAGGAAAATAAAGGCTAAATCAACAAAAAGAGCTAAAAACCAAGGATAATGATAGTGTAGAACTACCCTTGAAGCTTAGAGCATAGAGTGTGGATCCACCATTAAAGCATGAAGGCATTAATAAAGCTCAAGGAAGTGACTTTAAATTGACAAGCTCAATTTAGTGAATGTATAGAAAGACACAAGACTTGAGCTAACAAAAAGGCAGTACTCTAGCATGAACAAAGTTATGGTAGTTATTGGGATTATGGTTGAAATCATTTAGTAATAAGCTTAAGCTCAACCATGCACAAGAGCTATTTTAATGAAAACAACGAGTTCCATAATTGAATCAATTATGGGAGAAATGAGTGTTAAAAGAGTCTTAAAAAAGCTTAATGACTCTGAACTAAATGAATTAAGCTGATAAAGCTTTCTTAAATCATGATAGTTACTAGTCAAGGGACTAAAAATTCAAAGAATGAGGGGAATTTATTAATAAAGAAACTATCCAATAGATTAAAATTATGTGAAGAGAACATGTAGAATGTGGAGTTTTAAACTCTTGTAATGATTGTAATTGCCAAAGGTTGCTATATAAAGCCCAAAGTAGATTTGTTTAAGGTATTCAACAACTAGGGTAAAAGATTAATAGTCTGGGGGTTCATCATCGGAAGTGAAGCTAGGAGTGAATTCTTGTACACAATGTTCAAAGTTTGAATTTGATTAAGCCTAATTACTTCTATTTTGTGAGTTATTTTCATCTTCTTACTTTATCATAATTGCTTAGCTAGTGGTAATGATTGTATTGTGCTTAGCATTTAGTTCTTGAAATTATTTAAATTGCTTGAATAGTTCTAGTTTAGAAATTTTTGGCATTTGTTGATGGATTTGAAATAGGTTAGGTTTTCAAAATGCTTATTCATGTTGATAGTAGCCTTATCTCAAATTTGTTGTTTAAGCCAAAGGGTTTAGCAATTTTTGGTATTGTTGACTAATTTAAAAAAATTTTAGTTTTCAAAGTATCTATTCATGTCAATAGTACCTCATTTTAATGTTGAAGATTGTACGCAATTCTATAGTTTTACTTTTCAAAATCCATTGAATCTAGCTTTGTTTCTAGTTTTCTTGTGGAATTTTCTCTTTAGGGAAGATTGACAATAAATTTTTTGGAATTGCACTTAAGCATTAGATGAAAGGCTAGTTTGCACAGGTAACATATAATCTGGACTACATAGAATAAGTAGCTTTGATATAGAAGGAAATTTTTTTCACTTACATAATAGAGTAAAGATAGCTGAATATTTTCATAGAAGTTAATTTTCTATTCAACTCTCTGTATGCATTATTGGAAAGTTTATACTAAATGATATCTTAAAAAACATAATTTCTCTATAACCACTAAGTTTATTTCAAGGTATCTAGGCCTTGGTGTTTCTAGAGACCAACAAACACCTAAACTTGAGTTTGAGAGAAAATCTTATCCTTGTGATTTTCATCATGAGGAAGAGATCAACATTGGTGGTCCAAAGTAGGCTTCAACATCAACCTATCAACTATGAGAAAAATGTCACAACCAAATAAAGGACCTACTACTAGTATAATATGTAAAACTACCAAGTTTTAGAAGAACAAAAATTTCTAAGTTTGAAAATTATTTTCATTGATGGTAACACTACTAACATAAAGTTTCCAATTCTTAAGCCTATTGTAGTAGATACAACACCATCAAGAGTTAGCCACCTTGTGAGAAAATAATTATCGATGACTTTGTCATTGTGTGAAAAGTAATCCAAGGTGGTCCCTTTGGTTAGACAAATGAAAATCAAACTTAACTATCCTCTAGTTAATTAGCCATTTAGCATTTCCACTTTCCCCTCAACCACTTTGTTAACACCACTATTGAAGGAAAAAGCATTTCAAACTAATTTCAACCAAAGTCTTGTAAAGGACAACTATCTTGTTCAACGTGATTAGGCCATAATTTTGAAAAATGCATCACTTCTGGTGGCGTCAAGTGTTGAGCTTTTTATTCAAGGCTAAACTTTAAGGACCTTACAATCGAATGAAATTTAGTAAGAGAGGACACTTTGCCATAACGGATTATGGGATTTCCATTACTAATGGAAATTTGTAACACATTGAATCTCAAAACAAAGAGGCCAGTACATACTATAATTTTGCATGCGATATGCAAGAGAGCCACTGTCTCACTAAAACAATACTGAAGTCAACTTAGGTATGGAATACACTAACATAAGCAAAAATGTTATGAATTTTTTTTAATGATTTATGATTAAATAATTTATATTTTGACAAAGTAAATTAGCAACGAAGAAAGCCCTCTTAGAGAAGGAGAAGATCATGGTCATATAGGCTAAAAAGAAGATAGAAGAGTTGCATATAGAAATTAAGGAATTGAAATTCTATGTAAAGTCTGTAAAACAAGATCTTATAAGAATGTATGATATGTGTACTGCCTTGATTCTAGTGATTGCTAATCCAATGACCTCTGTCAATGAAAGCGAGAGAAATGCTTTGGTTTCTCTATTATAATCATGGTATGACTTTATAAAGAAAGTGATGGATTCAAACCTTCCTAAACCACCATCCCTCTCTATTGGTAGGTCAAGGACTTTGGTAGATGTCACCACACATGGTGACTCTTCCAAGGTTGATGATGAAGAAAAGGTAGATGTTGATCTATCCTAAAACTAGTCCATTTGAAATCTATTTGGAAATTGTTTATCTATTTAGAAGCTTATGAGTTGGAACTCCTATGTTAGAGTTAATTTAATTTCCTAGATCACCTATTTAGAATTTTAGGAGTTAGGACTTCTATGTTAGGATTTTTTAATTTTTTAATCATAAAAAGCTAGGATATCTTTTAAATTTTCCAAGTTAGACATCTTTTAAATTTTCCTAATTAAGTTTAATTAAATGGTATTATACACTTTAATGTTTGTTTTATTTAGTACAATAATGCAATCTTGATTTTATATTTATGCTTATATAATCTTGCACTTCTTTTATGTTATGTTTATAATTACTATTGCCAATTGCACATAGTGTCACATACCTCTATTATATTTATAAGTGCTATTGGATACTATTATAATGTTTTTTGGTTTGTAATGACAATTCTATTGGAAAGCATTATGTATTTGAAAATCTTTATGATTAAAAAAAGTTACTAACAAAAGCATTCTCTTCTCTTTATTATGTATTATGTCATGTTCTAATGTTATTCAAAGCATTATTTGCTTCTAAAATGATTTAATTGATTGAATATACTATGTCTAAAACAATTTTATTCACATATTTTTGATATCCATTTTTTATTATAATAGAATGTTATTAGCACATTATTTATTATTGAAATGCATTTTACTACACTAGTATTATAAAAGAGCATTATTTGCTATTGAAATGCATTATTCATGTACTTATGCTTTTAAACCACATTATCAAATATGAGTTTCAAACTTTGCAAGTACTCAAAAAGTTGTACCTATTGAAATAATTTAGAATAGGCTTCCAACAATGCCATCAATTCTAGTAAAAATGAATAGGTTTCATTAAGTTGTTGATATGGTAGTATGTGTAACCATGGTTCTAGTTATCATTGTTATAATATTTATTATTATACATAAAATCCATGTCTAGGATAGTAGATAAGCTATGTATTTTTGTAAATTTTAATCCTTCTACAACCAAGATAGTAATCACCATGTTGATGTATTTTTTTAATGTATTCTAGAATGTAATTTAGTATTGTAATATAAAACCATGCAATGTTAGTCTAATGAATAGATATTTTGTAACACATAAAAATGAAAATTACAAAGTTGACCTAATGAATAGATTCAACATTTTGTCAAAATCATGTCTTATATGTTAATTTTTAGAGTTAACTATAGTTTGAAAATAGTAAATTGTGAACTTTCAATTTTAGCCATTTTTTTGAATATAATATAACATTCTGAGTTGTATTTGCTATGTTATAAATAGTATATGTTATTTTGAAATGGAATTTGTCATTTGACTTAGCTGACTTTTGGAAGCTATTTTGATGACTTTTGTGGAGATTTGCCAACCCTTCTCTAAGAATATATGAATCCTTGAGTCTTATTTTTTTTCCTTAAGTCCATCAATCCTTTGTAGTGTGGGCATGATTTGTCAACTCAAAAGACATTGGGATAGTTCATGGACATGATAGAGTTGGGAAGATCCCTTTAGTGTTGATTAACCAATTTCAAAAAAAGTATTATTCATGCTCTATGTTTATTAGTTGTCATTTGCATGCTTTATATTTATCCATTCTACATGTCCAATCCTTTACTATATCCTATTGGCCTATAAATTGACTCATGTAATCATGAACATGACATTCATGTACATACAATGCAAATATAGTTACTAGCTACTTCTCCATCTTATTTCAAGGTGCACTTATTGTGATAAAGATAAGGTTGAAGCGATGCAAGTTGGCATGTTATAGGTAGTGGTGAGATCATTGAGTAATAGATCCTTCATTTTAAGCTTGGTGCTATTGATTTCATTATTGTGGTGTAGGGACACCTATTTTGATTTCCTTGTTCTTTTCCTATGTATGTGTTTTTGTAAGTTTTAGGTTCTGAGAAGAAATCTTGTCTTAGATATAGGATTGCAATAGAGACATCTCGGAAGATAGAAGAATCTAGGATGAGTTGAGACATCTTAGAAATGCTTGAGATGTTATAGATGTTAGTGAGACATCCCACAAAATAAGGAGATGTCTTAGTTGAGGTGTCCTAGCCCTCGTAGGAGACATCTTAGCGAGGAGTAAGATGTCTCTATAGAATTGTTAGTTTTATAGAGAGACATCTTAGAAAGGCCAAAGATGACTTGAAAGGATAGGAAAACTTCCAAAATCATTATTCCAAGTTTGAAAATAGCTAAGAAAAGATGGAAAATCGTGGAGGATCTTCAAGTTGAGCTTGAAGAAGGCTTCCTAGGGTTTTTTCTTATTTGGTTAATAAATATGGATTATGTTCATGTTTTTACCATGGAGAGATGAGATGTCATGTAAGTTCATGTGTTGAACTTGAGAAAGAATGTGAGAGAGCACATTGAGAAAGTGCATATGATGAGCCACGATATCACGTACGTGATATCGCCTCCATCATGCGATATCGCATCTTGCCTCATCTTCTATAAATAAGAGGTGGCACCCTTTGTTCCGAATAGTTAGACTTAGATCCTTAGCCAAAATCTTGTAGTTTTACCATTCTAGAGTTAGAATAA
Source organism: Gnetum montanum (assembly GCA_015680685.1). Classification (NCBI taxonomy): domain Eukaryota; kingdom Viridiplantae; phylum Streptophyta; class Gnetopsida; order Gnetales; family Gnetaceae; genus Gnetum; species Gnetum montanum. The sequence goes on along the minus strand of MNCI01036344.1, from coordinate 468,665 downwards.
TTTCTGTGTGCCCACAGTAGGAGTCATAGAGTGAACGGATCTTTATTCGAGCCAATTGTACCTCAGCACACATTTGTGTATGGAAATAAAGATGAACTTTATGATAAACCTTACAGCATACGGACTAAGCTAATTAGTAATTAATTCTTATTGAATGTTTAACACTTTCCTAGTTAATTAATTTCTCTCTCAACCCTTGATCCTCTTAGTTAAGTGCACTCAGTACGACTGCTTCAAGTAAGAGTAAGAGTAATCAAAAGGCACTCAAAAATCCACTGCTATTCTAAGGGGGTCCCACTAGAAATACATGCACCCATGCCTGAAGGTTGGCGGCTTCTCTGGATTCAGCAATAGAAAATAGAAGAAGAAAATAAAAGCAAAAAAATGAAATGCCACAAAGCAAAAATCACTCCTCCCTTGAACCAAATGCCAAGTGATTGTACGCCTTGTTGCTCTGGTACACTCATAGTCACTCATCATGGGATGAAATAATGTGGTGTCACTAATAAGAGGAATAGACTTGGTCTTGATCTTGGAAAGATAAGTTAATGACACCTTAATCCTGCTTTACACGTAGGATTCACTATGCCCTGGGTCAGTTACCTCATGTCCCAATCTCTACAATCCCTTCTGTAGTCTGTCTCACCTCGTTGTTCATGTAATTGTAGCTTGTGTCTCATATAGCATAGAATTCTTACCTCATTCCAGTGATATTTACATGTGTGTGTTTTGTGGAATGAGTGTGGATTACATTTAACCCTTTGAGTGCCCACAGACACTTTTCAGTGTGGTTACGCAAGGGCATAATAGGTTGGAACCTGCTTTGGGGAGGACCCACTTGCATAATTTTTGTAATTTGCACTCATAACCCATCTTCCACACAACATTTATTACCCTCAACATATTGTCAACAATGTTCTTTCCTTTATTACTATCCCTTCGAATTCCAACGTTCCTATGAACCATCACATGGCCTTTTTCTCTCCCTTACCACTTGAAGCCTTTAGCAATCAATTCCACCCACATATCATTATTCGTGCCTTCAAAACTAACTAAATTACCATCAAACCCTTTAACACTTGCCCACATGTCCCTAATTTCCATTGCTAATTTTAGAAAAATCTTCAAAAATTCAATATATTGTATGTGCCTTAACATCGATAGGCCGCGATATCGCCTACACGATATCACGTACGCGATATCACGTCACATAAAACCTGTATATACATGACCCCCCCCCCCCCCCCCCCCACAAAACTTGCCATCATTTTCAACTATTCATGCAGGGGAGTTTTTTGAATCTTTCTTTATGACTTGCAATTGTGCAACTCTTGCTTTCATACTTATATCTCGCTCGCTAGTCCTCCGATTTTCATTCCGTCTAAACCTACTTGAACCTGGAGTGTTCAGCTTAGTCTTGGGGGAGGGACACACACCAAATAGTGTATAAATTTTTTGGAATTTATCATCACCTAAAAAAAATTATCAAAGGTAATTAGTTATAACATTAAGGATAATTGTGCTGAAAATAATTTCATTCCCTTAGTTTTACCGGGAAACTAGAATTGGAGACCACCTAAGTAAAAAGGACTTACTATTATAATCTTTCGGGAAACATCACACAGAGATAAAATAAATTAACTAAGGTAAGTAGTAAGGTATAACCTAACTTTGAAAACAACCTTACTAATGATTGGCCTTGTGTGATTGCAGATGGCCCTGAAACGCAAACAATAGGAAAGTCCTGCTCAAGGTGGAAGCAAACAACCTAGAAGAGGCAAAGTACAAGTCCTTGCCGAACAACATGCAGACCAAGAGAAACAATCATTTAGCATTCACAAAGAAGACCCTGCTACTGTACAATCAAGGCAGGCAAAAGGAGGAGCTACTGTAGTGCCTGAATAGGGACAACATCTCACATTTTCCCAGGATTGTGTTTAGGCTATCCATGAAAGGTCCACATTCACTACGGTGATTGTGGAATTAAATTTTGAACCTTTTGAAGATTTTGATCTAGAGGCTATTAGGGACCACCTCAAAGGATCTCCCTTATGGCCTATCCTCTCTAAAAGCAATGCCTGATACCTAGGGGAAATGTACCAATTTTGGCACAGCAGAGAACAAGGCACCATAGTTAACATTTGTAATGTGACAGTCAGTTTCTTTGTTTAGGAAATTTTAGAAGTATTAAACCTTTTGAATTTAGGGCCAAAGGTTGCTCAGTTATCTACTCGTTCAGACCTTGATGCATGGCGAGTTTGGTTGAAAAGGGTGTATGACAAGGATAAGACGTTTGGAGAGGTGACGACGGAAGAGAGGATCTTTTTCAAAATTGGAACATATCACCTCTTCCTCACAAAGGGCTTAAAAAGGATTTCAACATATGCGGCAAGGGGATGTGTAGTATTGATGGGAAAGGTTAATGTTAACCTACCTCATCTATACTTTATAGAGATCCTAAGGCGGTTCAAAGAATGAAAGACAGGGAAGATGGCGTTACCCTTCCCTTACCTTATCAGGAAGCTGTGCCAACATGCTAGTATCAGGGGATACACTAATGATGTCCTCTGAAAAGCCCAAAATGCTTCATATGATGAATTATTAAAGCCACCAGCCACAAGGAAAATCATTGGTGAGACGCTGGGACTGGAACAAGAAAAAGAATAGACGACTGGGCCAACTGCAACTCAACTTGCAGAACCCAACCAACTTCCAAGCACGGGGCCTAGCCAACAATAAGAAGCAGGGCCTAGCACGAGCCAAGATCAACCATTGCCACTGCAAGATTATAGACTGTTGATGAGCCATCTCAGGGTCATCGCTAAGATGATTAGTTGGGGAAGTTGTGATGATGCAAATCTCTTCCGCATCATCGACGATGCCATGCAGCCCATAGTTTGGATTGTGCAAGGGGTGAAGTGTCCATCCAGATAGGAGGAGGGGAGAGTAGTTGGTCATAATAGATCTCAGGGAATGCTACATCATTGCAAGTGTAATTAGAAACTAGTGAAGGGGCCACAGTGGTGGTGATGCAACACCAAGATGTAATAGGAGTCGCAAAAGTGATCGCAGACCACATTAAGGAATCATTCAATGTACTTGTTGTGCCACCAGTAGATCTCACAGGAGCACGGGATGCTCAAACTTTGGTCGGAGCCTTAATGACTCCTGTGGAACATGAGGATGTACTGGATCGATTGCTACAAATAGGAAAAGTAATGATGTCCTTGTTTGACATCCCTCAAGATGTTACAGTAATTCAATCAGACCTCATTTCCACCAAGGGGAAGCTGCTCTTGATAGAGATGAGGGTCGAGCATGCTGAAGCAGAGGTGCAAAAATTTCAGGAAAAGGCTCATGACTCAACAAGCAGCATAGCGAGACCCTTTGTAATTTGTTCCTACAGACCAGCTGGATAGTTTCAAAACTAAGAAATTGACCAAACTACTAATGGAGAATAAGAAGGTGGTAGAAGAAAAAGAGAAGGCTATTTGGGATGCCTCTACAGCATAAGTGCAAACTCATGCGTATACCAAGGCACTCAAAGCCTTATAAGAGGAAAACAAGCAGCTTATTGCTAACAAGCTTCAGTTGACCTCTATGGAAAAGTAAAAGAATATTCTCAAAGAACATCTCCATTAGTTGCGAGAAAAATTCATCCAAGTTAACCAAGACATGAATCATTTAGCTAGGGAGAATCGAACCCTCTCAATGGAGGAGGTACGCACCATCCACCAAAAGATGGCTATCAAAATAAGCACATGGAAAAATGAGGCTAAACAACATAAGAAGCTCAAGGAGCACTTCTAGAACTAGGTGGGGATGTACAAATAGATCATTAAGAAGGAGATGCATATGGCCAAGGTCCACATCAACGCTATTAGTGCTCAACACATTGACTTGTGAGCCATATTGGACACATATGCATTTTCCCACTAGGCAAAAGTTTAGAACCTGGACCTACAGATCCAAGATCTTACAGAATACATGGAGTTGGAAAACCTGCGGTATACCAACCTTGCCATGTTAATAGCAGGGCACCCAAGAATAGAGCTCGACCAATAGGTAGCCACCACCTACAAAAAATATGAAACAGAATTTGCAGAACGCAAGAAGATATTGCAAAAATTGGAGATTGCAAATTCTAAAATTGAGGTGCTTAAAGAAAGCTACCAGGGAAAAAAAGGTGTCCCAATAGATTCAGCTCGATGGCTTGCAAATTTCCAAGAATATAGAGACAAATCTAGAGCCTACGAGAAGGAATGATGGGTGTTTGTGGCTTGGTATGTCAAGGCAAATCAAATGTTTCTATAGCTGCCTTGCCCATGGGAAGTGCCAACTCCATCAAACATTAGAACATTAGCATGGACATCACAAGACCCCCGAACTGAAGAGGAGAAACTCTAGGCCATACTCCAATGCCATCAAGTTCTAAAACCTGGAGCACAAGACAAGGGAAAGGCACCCATGGAGGAGCCACCGCCACCAGGAACTACATGAGTTCCATCAATTTTGTTGCTGTAGGATTTTCTTTAGCATTCTTTGTGTTGTGTCTCAATTTTTTTTGATTCTACACTGTAGCATGAACCCATTTTCACCATTCAATAATCCCATACCTATCCACTGTGTAATCAATGGAGCTTGTTCTCACTGTAACTTGAGGACAAGTTTTCATTCAGTCATGGGGGTATGATGAGTTATCATTTCGTTGGCCGTGATATTGCATACATGATATCATAGCCTATCTCCTCATCTATAAATAAGAGGTAGATAGGTTTGGTAGGCAGTTTTTTTAGTTCTTAGTTTTAAGTGTTTAGTTTCAAGAAGTTCTTCTCTTAACCCTTTCCTCCCAGTGCATGCCCACAGCGTGGTGATTGTAATTATGCAACATCCTTATTCGAGTTGGATGTACTTGGACACACACATGACCAGAAATAAAGATTGATATTACTTCATCATTGCAACATTCACTTAGTTTAATTATTTATTGTTATTTACTGCTTTCTTAGTTAATATCTCTTCACCCTAAACTCTTGTTAAACACGAAATGAGTACGATGTGATTACGAGCATTTAAGTGTAACTACTTGGTAACCTAGTAGCATACCTAGGATCTGTGCTTGGTAATCCTAGTGGTAGTCATGCACGAGGTCTAAGATGTGTACGGATGATTGAGGAACAGATACTCATCACACTTAAGCTTGCTTAGATTCTCTCTCACCCTCTCTCTCTTATCCTAGTTAATATCGTTTTTCATTACACCACGGAGTAGCATTAGTATAGGAACTCATCATACACCTCATTCTGGACTAAACCATACATGACAAAGTTAACACTAGTATAGATGGGAAGACAGTGAACTATGACCTAAGGATAACTATCTTGATACCACAACTAGTCCATCTACGGAGTTCGACTAGATCGTGCGTGAAATTCTCATATTCATATGATTGAGTGTAGGGGTACCTCACCACTCATCACTAAGGGATGTTGCCCAGTGATCCCACATCTACAAGAGTTTGGGGTGTATGCACTCAACCCATGACTTAATAAATGGCAAGCACCTCGACGGTTACCTTATCCCCAAGGTAATTCAAGGCAGTTTCACCAACCTTCAACATATTATCCAAGTGGAACTCCACCACAACCTATTGAGCAACATCAATAGTGGAAATACCCATAGTAATGGGGGATGCCACCTCCAAGGCAAAAATACCCCTACCAGCAATCAGATCCATATGGCTACTATGTGCAGCATCCAATCTCTCCATGTGACTCTGTTGGTTATGTGACACCACAACATCACTACCAAGCTCAGGAGTATTATAGGACTCCTTCTCCTAGGGGAGATATCCCACAGGAATACCATCCTCCAAATCCATCCACAACTATCACAGCGATAGCTCCATTACCATCCGCTCCAGCAATGCAGGGGGAACTCCCCACTCAACCGCAGTAATGCAATGCCACGAGGGCTGTGAATCCTCAACCCACAATTGGTTCTGACAACCTTATGAAGAAAAAGCCTTTTTTTAGAACCAACAATCCAACCAAAAGTGGTTGAACCTCTGAACACCTCTCCATCAAATAAGGCTTGAAAGCTCCCTTCAAATCAAACACCGAGCTCAACACATACGATTATGTTAACACATGTTGTTACCGATTGTATTAAGGTTGGCCACATTCCCAGGAAATTTTCTGATCCTGGAAGCCCTCTAATCTATCTCCAAGTCACTGGGAATGAACCATGTAAAGCTCTTCTAGACTCAGGTTCCAAAGTAAACTTAATATCACAAGAGATGTACAAAGCTTGGAACTTGCCTCCATTAAGGAAGAGTAATATGCTCCTAGAGCTAGCTGACTAGTCCATCACTGTTCCCTTGGGACTAGTGGAGGACATCGTTACCACTATGTGTGGGTGGTCATACCCAGCTAATTTCTTAGTGATACAATTAAATAACGGTAAAGGGGACTTCCCGATAATAATGGGAAGGGCATGGCTAAGTACTATAGATGTATGCCTAGGAATCTGTGATCTATCCAAGAAGAACACTTTTGGAAAGATCAAGAAGAAGAAGGTTCCATGCATCGCATATAGTCATACAGGGTGCAATTATGTGTAGAGATCATGGGTTGTGCAAAGTTTAGCATTGCCTACATGCAACCAGTGTGCACAAGACATTAATATACAAAATTTTCTATATGTAGCAGCCACATGACAAGAAGACACCCAATGGCTAATGGTTGATCAAGAGAGTAGCTCACTAATGTGCATGGAACTAATTGAGGGAATAACTTGCGCTTACATTGAAAGCATAGATACACTAGAGAAAGTCTGCTGCCAACTTCCAAGACTTAACCTTGAAAACATCAACTGGGGGAAGTTTGAAATTCCTAAAAAATTTAAACAAGAGCCCATAGATTTGAAAACGTTTCCCACCAGTCTAGAATATATGACCCTCGAAAATGGAAAACCGGTAATCAGCAATGCAAGACTTGCTTCCAAACAAAAAGAAAGCCTGTTGAAAGTGATGAACAAGTGGTTAGAAGCCTTTGCCTAGTCATACCCTGAATTAACTGGAATAGATCCTAGGATATGCCAGCATAGGATTTACACTGACCCCTCCATGAAACCTTGAAAACAATCGTAGAGGCGATTGAACCCAAAATTGAAGCAAGTTGTAAAAGAAGAAATAGAACAGCTTCTTAAGGCTGGGTTCATATATCCCATTGCTGATAGCAAATGGGTTAGCCCTCTGGTGATTGTGCCGAAAAANATTGCTGATAGCAAATGGGTTAGCCCTCTGGTGATTGTGCCGAAAAGGGGAGGTGAATGGAGGGTGTGCATAGATTTTAGGCTGTTGAACATGGCAACATTTAACGATCACTTTTTGTTGCCATTCGTTGACCAAGTCTTAGACACCATAGCAGGGCATCGCTATTATAGTTTTCTGGATGGCTATAGTGGATACAACCAAATATGGATAGCCCCATAAGATCAAGCCAAGACAACATTCACTAGTCCTTGGGGAACGTTTGCATATAAACAAATGTTGTTTATCTTGTACAATGCCCCTGCCACATTTCAACGCCTAGTTCTAAGCATATTCCAATAGTACATAGGAAATGGAGTGGAAGTCTTTATGGATGATTTTTCCACTTATGGAACAAGTTTTGATCAAGCCTTGGACTGATTAAAGAAAGTGCTAAAAAGATGCATAGAAACCAACTTAAGGCTCAACTGGTAGAAAAGCCATTAAATGGTCCAAGAAGGTGTAGTATTTGGGCATAAGGTTTCACATTCATGAATAGAGGTAGACCCAGATAAAGTTAGAGTCATCCAAGGAATCACCCGTCAACCAAAAACTATCAAAGACATTTGGTCATTCCTTGGACACAACTGGCTACTATAGGAGATTCATTGAGAACTTCTCCAAGATTTCCAAACCATTGGTAGAGCTAACAAAGAAGTACATACCATTCGAATGGACTAGGGAATGTGAACGAGCATTCCAAACTCTGAAAAAAACGCTTGTAGAAACTTCCATTCTACAAGCTCCTGACTGGTCTAGACCATTCCATATAATTACTGATGCATCCAATTATGCCTTAATAG
>MNCI01036344.1:443445-459353 GCA_015680685.1 Gnetum montanum | reverse complement strand
TTTTTGTTTTGCAACATTGTTTATACTTTTTCATTTCTTTGTATGTTTGTTTGTTTTGTTAGGTTCATCACCTAATAAGTGCTCCTGATGGTGGTATGAATTGTATTCTATTGATTGCTAATGTTTGGTTTTTACCTTGGAGTTATAATGTTGATACTAAGGTATGGTTCTTTTGATATATCAAGAAATGAGTTCGCATCATCCATGCATTCATAAATTTCTATGATTTCTCTTGGCTTGGAATTTTACGGTCCCTTTCTTAATAATAAAACTATTAACGAATTGGTGACTAGGCATTTCTCAAACTAAGGAAGGACTCAAGGACTCAAAAGGATGTGACTTCAAGGGGATTTAATGCATTTGTGTTGGCCATTCTCTTGGGTTCTTGGATATTTTCTTCTTGAGTTTTCCTTACGATTATGACATTGCTCCATTATCGGGAAGCTGAGCTAATAAAAATAATAAGTCTTTGCATGGTGTGGTTCTGATGCAAAGAGAGAGAGAGAGAGAGAGAGAGAGAGAGAGAGTGAGAATTCAAAGCACACACCTTAGACAAAAGAATCATCTAGGCTACAAGCACTGGTTATGGAACTAAACAAACATGTTTCCTCTAACTAAGGTCCTTTCTTACTTCCTACTTTTCCCTTTCTCATTTCCTTGGAATGGTGGTGACTCTTTGGTGGAAGCATTCCTATTACTTCAAGTGGATAGATTGGCCAAGTGTATTAATGCAAAGCCACTGGATGACGATTGTTTGAGGCTGAATTTGGAATGAGATCTACTAAGTGACATTAACCATAAATACATAAGGGGTTGTACACCACCTTGTTCTTGGGACTTCATTCCATTCTCTTCTTTCCATCATTCTTTCTCCATTTTCCACCTCATTGCCAGTTCTATTAGTAGTATATATTTTGGTTGATACATTGCTTTCTTTTTGGTAAATTCTTGTGGTGAAGACTTTAACTCTTGCTTTCAAATGATATTTCCAGAGCCTACGGACTCTTTGAATGTGGGTTTGTCAAGGCATAATGGGCATGAGCTTACTTTGGGGAGGACCCACTAGCATTCCTATTTGGTGCATCAGTTAATTTATTTCCCTTAAAAATTTCTATAATCAACTTTTGTTTTGTTCATTCCCACTTATGATATCCATTTTATCAGTGTTGACATTGTTTCTTTTTCTCCATCTTTCTTATTCCTTATCTTTTTTCATTCTATCGCTACCAGAGGATTGCTCTTAGTCATGGGGGTCCTGGTCCAATTTTTTCAATTTTCTCCTAACCCTTAAACCTTGGGTAGTCACCAATGTTATATCTCTAGAATTTGTATTAGCCATATCACAACTCAGCTAATGGACTTTACATTGAGGCAAGGTATCAACTGCATTGTGATTTATTTATCCTTGCTAATATGAGACTGTGTTGTGTGTGTGCAGATGGTAATTATACAACAATGGACTGGATTTGTAGGAAACACTTAGGATGGATTGGTGCTGGAATAGTTATGTAAGGAACAAGATTGATGGTGCGGTTATGTATGGACAATGGAAGGTACAATTCTAGCGTCGACAGCAACACACCTTCTTCTTTTCTTCTCTCTCTCTTCTCTCTCAGTTGCCAAATAAGGTTGGATGTCAAATGTGTATAGTGTTCACTCTTGTGGTCATGAACACTAATGTTGCCATGTATTGTAATGATGATCCATTCACGTGTCACCCCATTCACCAGTAGTGTCATTCAAGTCAATAATCCCATACCTTTCCAATATTTTGTAAAGAACTTGAGGATGAGTTTTTATTCAATCATGGGTGTATGATGAGCTGCAATATCACATACGCGATATCACATCCACCACATGATATTGCATCCTACCTCATCTTCTATAAATAATAGGTGACACCCATTGTTTCGCATATTTAAACTTAGACCCCTAGCCAAACTCTTGCAGTTTTACCATTCTAGAGTTAGAATAATTTCTGTGTGCCCGCAGTAGGAGTCATAGAGTGAACAGATCTTTATTCGAGCAAATTGTACTTGAGCACACATTTGTGTACAAAAATAAAGATGAACTTTATGATAAACCTTGCGACATATGGACTAAGCTAATTAGTAATTAATTCTTATTGAATGTTTAACACTTTCCTAGTTAATTAATTTCTCTCTCAACCCTTGATCCTCTTAGTTAAGTGCACTTAGTACGACCGCCTCGAGCATGTGTGTAGCGCTTGGTAACCCAGTATTAGCGTTTGGTAATCCTAGCAACGTTGCACTGGTTCACGATGTGTACAGCAAGTGGGAACAGATACTGGTGTTAGGACAATTAGAACTTAGTTAATGAATAGTTAAAGTAAGTGAGTCACTTAGTTCTCTTTCCCTTTCGCTTATTAGCATAAGACATCAAAAAGATAAAAGCCATAAAAAATCATATACCTCAAGCTTACTTAACCATACAACCATGAAAATACAAGTAAGTTTGGAAAGACAACAATTGATTAATCCTGAGTGTTCCATTAAGGTGTGTAAGCACTTAGTCCTTGGAGTTTGACCGAATTGCGTGTGAAATGCTCATATTCATATGGTTGAGTGTAGGGGTATCTCACCACTCATCACCTATAAATTGACTCATGTAGATTTCATCATGAACATGACATTCATGTACATACAATGCAAAGGTAGTTGCTAGCTACTTCTCCATCTTATTTCAAGGTGCACTTATTGTGATAAAGATAAGGTTGAAGCAATGCAAGTTGGCATGTTCTAGGTAGTGGTGAGATCATTTAGTACTAGATCCTTCATTTTAATCTTGGTGCTATTGATTCCATTATTATGGTGTAGCAACACCTATTTTGATTTCCTTGTTCTTTTCCTATGTATGTGTTTTTGTAAGTTTAAGGTTCTGAGAAGACGTCTTAGATCTAGGATTGCAATAGAGACATCTCAGAAGATAGAAGAATCTAGGATGAGTTGAGACATCTTAGAAATGCTTGAGATGTTCTAGATGTTAGTGAGACATCCCACAAAATAAGGAGATGTCTCAATTGAGGTGTCCCAACCTTAGCAGGAGACATCTTAGCGAGGAGTAAGATGTCTCTATAGAATTGTTAGTTTTACAGAGAGAAATCCCAGAAAGGCCAAAGATGACTTGAAAAGATAGGAAAACTTCCAAAATTATCATTCCAACTTTGAAAATAGCTAAAACCATATGGAAAATTGTGGAAAATAGTGGAGGATCTTCAAGTTGATCTTGAAGAAGGCTTTCTAGGGTTTTTTCTTGTTTGGTTAATAAATATGGATTGTGTTCATGTTTGTACCATGGAGAGATGAGATGTCATGTAAGTTCATGTGTTGAACTTGAGAAATAATGTGAGAGAGCACATTGAGGAAGTGCATATGTGTTGAAACTTTGAGGTTAATTATGTTTATGTTGGCCTATGTATCTTGATCTTGCTTGTGTGTTGAGGTCTCAATCTCAAGTTGTGAGAGAGATTCTACATTGGTTATGTCTTGGATTGAGAACAACCATTAAGTGCTGATGAATCATGATTCATTTGGTTGCAATATTGAACCCATGATATCGAATATGCGATGTCAGGTACATGATATCGGATCTGTGATATCGTGGTTCCTAGATGGTCCTATAAATACACATGTAGGCACATGGGATGGAAGGGATTAGTTCTTAGTCCCTTACCCAAACTCTTGCAATTTTTCCTTCTTAGAGTTAGAATTATTTCTTAGTGCATGCCCGTAGTGTGATTGTAATTGTACAACATCCTTTATTCGAGTGTGACATACTTGGACACGTACATGATTGTAAATAAAGATCAAGATTACTTCATCATTGTACCATTCACTTAGTTTAATTATTTAATTGTTATTGTTATTTATTACTTTCGTAGTTAATATCTCTTCACCCTAAACTCCTATTAAACGTGGAATGAGTATGACTTCATCACGAGCATTTAAGTGTGACTGCTTGGTAACCTAGTAGTGCACCTAGGATCCATGCTTGGTAATCCCAGTAGTAGTCATGCATGAGGTCCAAGATGTGTACAAATGATTAAGGAAAGAATGCTCATCGCACTTAGGCTAGCTTGGATTCTCTCTCCCTTTTCCTCCTAGCTTAATTAAAGATTATTTTCCATTGCTTCCAAGAGTAGCATTAGTTTAGGAACACATCATACACCTCACTCTAGACTAAAACATATGTGACAAAGCAAATACTAGTCTAGGTGGGAAGACAATGAACTGCGATCAACAAGTAACTATCTAGATACCACAACTAGCTCGTCTGCAAAGTTCAACTGGATCGTGCGTGAAATGCTCGTATTTGTATGGTTGAGTGTAGGAGTACCTAGCCACTCATCATTAGCACCGTTGCTGGGGACGGTGCTAGTTATTTAGATTAGTTACATCCTATAAGATCATTGTAACAAAGTATTCATGATACATCTTTTAGGAAAGAAAATTAAGTTCAATTAAGTCACATAAAAATTCATACACAATGTCTCTCTCACATGACTATGATAACGTAACAACCAGTAAGGAAATTCATTGGAGAACCAATGAATTATACGATGATGAAGATGAAGTTTGGAGTACCCAATCTAATGTAGGGGTTTCCTATAAACATAAACAAAGACAACATCGTCCTGACTAACGAATGCACCCCTACTGGCCACTACAAGCCTAACGGAAATAACCTACCCAGTGACAATGAACCACTACAAAGAGAACATAACCTACCCAATGACGATGAACCCCTACTGGCCACTATAGGCCTAACGGAAATACAAGAGGCCGTTTGAATATCCCACAACATTGTAAGGAAAGACGTCTACCCAAGCTTGACTTAAACAACTTTCCTAAGTTTTTAGGAAGCTATGATTTAGAATCGCAACAACATTTACAAGCCTTCTACGATGCCTGTGCATGGAACAACATCGATAATGGATGGAAAAAACTTAAGCTATTTTCTATGACACTCATTGACCATGCAAAAGTATGGTATAGGTCTTTAAAACCAAAATCAATCCAACGTTGGCCAACAATGGTAGAGCTCTTCAATGAAAGATATCAAACTTATGCAAGAGTGTCAACCTTGAGGAGACAAATACAAGAGTGGAAAAAAGAGCAACATGAACCCTTGGACATGGCCTTATAAATATATTATGCACTATTAAATAACTGCCCAAGCCATGAGTTCTCCAAGAAAAGGCTAATGTACCACATTATTAATGGTCTTCGTAATGAAACAAGGGAGGTCCTAGGGATGTATGCCCAAGGTCAACTATATGAGCTACTAACCCACCAACTCCAAGAGCCTATTAAGTGGGTAGAAAAAGAAAAAAGAGAAATGGATAAATGGGAGAATGCTAAAAAAATCTTAGTGGGACCAAAATCTCAACTTAACAAAGGTCCATAAGCAAGAAGAGGAGAAATCAACTTACCTCAAGGAGGTGGAATCATCTTTGCCAGTACTACAATCATTGGATGAAATTGAGGCAAAGATCAATAAGATGATGGAATGGATGCATAAAAAATGTGGAGAATATGCCAAAATTATTGGAGATAGAGTCATGAAAAACCAAGAAATAGGAAAAAAATACCCTTAGACAATCTGAAAGAAGGGTAGAAGAGAATAATAGCTTCACTACCAATCATACGTATTAATGCAACATTTTCTTGTACGATTACCCCAAGGGCCAATGCCCAATCTTTTCACATTTACAAGAGCATTGGGAAAGAGTATTACATCTAGAGTTTGTATAGAGATACTGTGTTCAATCACAGTGGCAACAATCCTAGTCATGGAGGAGGCCATCCCCAAACTGGTTATACCCTTCATACCATTCGAACCTAAGTGCTTATCAAGTTCAACATCTTATTTTTCCAACTAGGTCAACATCCTCTATCTCATCACACTATTATTATTCTCATTAATACTATCAACCCATATTCTCTACAACACAACCACCACCTTGGATACCTTACATGTCTCCTCAATTTCAACATTCTCATCCTTCACCTCCTTCTACATCACCACCAAGTGTTCTAGAAGGTTTTGCACCACAGCCCCAACCCACGAATGTTACTTGTGCTGCTACTATCAACAGTAGTGGGAATCCTCCACAACATCATAGGCATCCCTTCTTTAGATGTGACCGTAAGAAGGGATAGCACAATTTTGAGCCCACTGCAACTTCCAACCTAGCACAAGTCCAACACTGTGGTGCATCTCCCTCCTCGAATCCAATGCCTTGTATTACTTTCTCTGGGCCACCAACCAATACTCCAACAAACATATGGCCCAATGAATACAAGAACTGAGGGAGATAGATGGATCCTTGCATGCCATCTTATGGTTAAGGGTGCCATAGTGGGTCAGCCACTCATCAATTAACTACACCCTATAACCTACCCCACTATGCCAACTATAATCAAGTGTGTGAACCCCAATGGGGTAAATATGGCCGGATCCCAATATGTCCAACATGCAAGGATTCCAACTTTTCATTTATTGATCCTTGCCATCCTCAACTGTTGAGTTATGGGGGATATCCCCCATTCTAATAACAAGTAGGATTAATAAATATTTTTCATTTTCTTTACTTTTAAAATTTTTGTTTTTCAATTTTTCACTTTTCAACTTATTGTTTACATTTTTGTCTTTTTATCTTTTTACCTTTTATGAGTAATCTCATCTAGGAATAAAACACTCATGTGAACCGTTGGTTGAGGTGTTGTTCTATGCTATCAAGTCTCAGGTGACTAATTATTTGAACAACGAGCCCACAACATCCATCCACCCATTCTATTAATAAGGGGTTCTACCCTAGGTATAATGATATTCTTAATCATTAAAACTTAAAGTAACCTTGTGTTATCATACCCAGAGTGAAGAAGGATGGACGAAGCGAGCATGGCTAGGGTGTGACATCAAGGGGACTCGTGGATTCTCTTTGGTGACATCTATGGGAGTTACCATGCAGCTTGGTTGTACTAAGATCCGTGTAGATATAATGAAAAGTGGGAGTAAGAGTAATCAAAAGGCACTCAAATAGAAAAAAATAATGCTATTCCAAGGGGTCCCACTAGAAAGACATGTACCCATGCTTTAAGGTAGGTAGCTTCTCTGGATAAAGCAAATCAAAAAAAAAGAGAAAGAGGTGCCACAAAGAAAAATCACTTCTCCCTTATACGAAACACCAAGTGATCGTATGCTTTGTTGTCATGGTGCTCTTATGGTTGTCCATCATTAGATGAAGCAATGCAATGTCACTAATTGGAGGAATGGGCTTGGTTCTAATTTTGGAGTGATAGGTTAATGACACATTAATCATGTCTTACACGTAGGATTCATTGTCCCTTGGATCTATTACCTCATGTCCCGATCTCTGCAATCCCTTCTACAATTCACCTCACCTCACTGTGTGTAATTGTGACTTGTCACTTGGGTAGCTTAGGATTTATCTCTTATTGTGGTGATATTTACATTTGGGTGTTGTGCGAAATTGGTATGGACTACATTTAACCCTTCTAGTGCCTACAGACATTTCAACGTGTGGTTATGCATAGGCATTATAGGTTGGAACCTGCTTTGGGGAGGACCCACTTGTGCAACCTTTGTAATCTACACTTATAACACATCTCCCACACATCATTCAATACCCTCTATGTATTACCAATGAACTTCTTTTCCTTATTATCCTTTAAAGTTCAAAGATTCCTATGAGCGAACACATGTCCTTTTTCACCTACTCTACATGATTCTCATTAACAGATTTCACACCATTATACTCTTTGTGCATTCAAGATTAATTTGTATTACCCTGGACCCTTTCCATTAACCTACACATCCTCAGTTATACCTTGGAGTTTCAAAAAAATTTAAAAACCTAAAAAATTTTAATTAAAATTCAGTAAATTTTACAAGTGCCCTATTTTCAATAGGATGTGATATTGGGTCGCTGATATCGAGTTCGACGTGATATTGAGTCCCCGCTAGCGGGTACACGATATCACATCCTTAAAATATATATATATGGGGGCCCCTGTGCCTATCAACATCATTTGCAACTGTTCACGCGGGGGAAGTTTTTCAAATTTTCTTCTACACCTGGTGATTGCGCATCTCTTGCTTCGCTCATCATAACTCGCTCATTAGTGCTCCAATTTTCATTCTGTCTGAACCTACTTGAACTCGGAGTGTTCAACTTAGTCGTGTGGGAGGGGTACATGCCAAATTGCACATAAATTTTTTGAAATTCATCATCACCCAAAGGACACTATCAAGGGTAATTAGTTATAAAAATAATAATAAACATGTGCCAAAAACAATTACATCACCTTATCTATACCAGGAATTACACTTTGAAACCACCTAAGAAAAATGGACCAAATATACAAATATTTTGGGGACATTTCGATAAAAACTCCTAACCTTAAAATCACACAAAAATAGAACAAACTCATTAAGGCAAGAAGCAAGGTATAACTTAACTTGGGTATACAACCTTACTAATGCTTGACTTGTGTGATTGTAGATGGCCCCAAAGCATAGACAACAAGAAGGTCCCTCTTAAGGTGTGTTTAAGCAACCTAGGAGAGGTAGAGGATAGATGCCTACTGAACAACACATAGAGTAGGAGGAGCAATTGTTCAATATCCATCAAGAAGACCCTACCACTGTGCAATCAAGACAACAAGAAAGAGGAGCTACTATAGTGCTTGAATAGGGACGACACCTTATGTTGCCCCCAGAATGTGTCCAGGCCATTAGTGAAAAGTCCACATTAGCTGCCATGATCGTGGAATTGAACTTCAGACCTTTCACGGAATTTGCTCCTGAGGCCTTTAGGGACCACCTCGAGGGATCTCCATTATGACTTATCCTTTCTGAAAGTGGTGCCTGGTACTTAGGAGAAATGTACCAATTCTGGCATAATAAAGAAGAAGGCACCATAGTTAACATTTGTGGTGTGACTGTTGATTTCTCCATCCAAGCCATTTTGGAAGTCTTAAACCTTTCGAATATAGGGCCAAAGGTTGCTTGCTTGTCCACTCACTCTGATGCAAATGCACCTAAGGTTTGGTTAGATAGGATGTATGGTAAAGAAGATAAGATCTATGGAGAGTTGACATTGGAAGAGAGGATCTACTTTAAAATTAAAACTTATGACATCTTCCCCACAAAAGGGCTGAATAGAATTTCAACATATGCCGCAAGAGGAAGTGTGATATTGATGAGAAAGGTTAATGCTAACCTACATCATCTATATTTCATGGAGATCTTAAGGCAGTTCGAAGAACGTAAGATAGGGAAGTTTGCATTGCCCTTCCCTTGTCTCATCAGGAAGCTATGCAAGCATGCTAGCATTTGGGGATACACTAATGATGTCCTCAAAAAAGTCCAATATGGTTGGTATGCTAAACTACTAAAGCCACCAGCCATAAGGAAGATTGTTGGTGAGACGTTGGGGCCAAAACAAGAGCAAGAATACATGGTGGGGCCCACTACAACTCAACTTGCAGGGCCCAGCCAACCTCTAAGCACAGGACCCAGTCAACAACAAGAAGCAGGGCCTAGCACGAGCCAACGAGATCAACCGCCACCATTGTAGGACTATCGACCATCAATGAGCCACCTCAGGGTGATTACTGAGATAGTCAGTTGGGAAGTCGTGATGATGCAAATCTCTTCTGCATCATCGATGATACCATACAACCCACTGTCTCTATAGATTGTGCATAGGGTGAGGTGTCCATTCAGATAGGAGGAGGGGAGAGTTATTGATCACAACAGATTTCAGGAAATGCTGCATCCTTTCAGGTACAACTAGAGACTGGTGAAGGGGCCACAATGATGGTCATGCAACACCAGGATGTAGCGGGAGCCATAGAGGTGGTTACAGACCACATCAAAGAATCTTTTAATGTCCCTGTTGGTTCACCAGCAGATTTCACAGGAGCACAGGATGCTCAAAATCTTGCCAGTCCCTCAATGACTCCTGCAGAGTATGAGGACATGCTTGATCGATTGTTGCAAATAGGACAAGTGATTACATCCTTGTTTGACATCCCACAAGATGTTACAGTAGCATAATTATACCTCATCTCCACCAAAGGGAAGCTGGTCATGATAGAGATAAGGGCTGAGCACGTAGAAGTAGAAGTCACAAGATTGCAAGAAAGGCTCATAGCCCTATAGGCCACACAACAGGATCCTTCTCAATTTGTTCCTGTAGATCAACTGGACACCCTCAAGACTAAGAAACTCAATAAATTGCTAATAGAAAATAAAAAAGTGGTAGAGGAAAAAGAGAAGGCCGATTGGAATGCCTCTATGGCACAAGCGTAAACTTACACATATGCCAAGGCACTCAAGGAGTTACAAGAAGAAAATAAATAGCTTGTTGTTGACAATGTTCGGTTGACCTCTATGGAAAAACAAAAGAATGTTCTAGAAGAGCATTTTCAATGACTGTAAGAACAACTAATCAGGGACAACTAGGACATGAAACATTTGGCCAGGGAAAATCGAAGCCTCTTAATGGAGGAGGGACATGTCATCCATCAAAAGACAACCATCAAAATAAGTGTGTGGCAGCATGAGGCCAAGCAGCATGGAAAGTTAAAAGAGAACTTCCAAGACTAGGTGGAAATGTACAAACAAATCATCGAAAAGGAGATCCATATGGCCAAGGCCCACATCAACGCTTTCAGTGCACCACACACTGATTGGCAGGCCATATTGCATACATATGCATTTTTCCACCAGGGGGAACTTAAGAGCCAAGACCTGCAGATTCAAGACCTTAGAGAATACATGGAATTGGTGAATCTACGATATGCCAATCTAGCAATGTTGATAGCAGGGCACCTGAGGATAGAGCTCAAGATATAGGTAGCCACCACCTACACCAAGTATGATGTAGAATTTGCTGAACGTAAGAAAATATTACAAAAGGTAAAAGTCACAAATTTTGAATTAGAGGTGGTTAAAGCAAGCTACCAAGGATAAAAAGATGTCACAATAGACTTGGCTCAAAGGCTTACAAATTTTCAGGAGTACAAAGACAAAGCCAGAGCCTACAAGAAGGAATGACAGTTTTTTTGCAACTTGGTATGTCAAAGAAAAAAAATGTTTCTGCAACTACCGTGTCCATGGGAGGTGCCAACTTTATCAAACATTGGAGCATCAACATGGATGACACAGAACCCTCGAACTGAAGAGGAGAAACTCCAGGCACTACTTCAATGTCATCAAATTCCAAAACCTAGAACATAGGACAAGGGGAAGCAACCCATGGAGGAGCCACCACCACCAAGAACCACATGAGTTCCACCCCATTTTGTAATTTTGGAAATTTTGCATTTTTCGTGTTGTGTCTAAATTTTGTTCTATTGAGTTCTCCACTGTGGCATGAATAGATTCCTTGTTAGTTAATAATCCCATACCTATCCACTATGTAATCAATGGGGCTTGTTCTCATTTTGACTTGAGGATGAGTTTTCATTCAGTTGTGGGGGTATGATGAATCATGATTCATCTAGTTGAACCCACAATATCAAATACGTGATGTCAAGTACACGATATTGCACCCAACAACGATATCAGATATGTGATATCGTGGTTCCTACGTGGGCCTATAAATACACATGTAGGCACATGGGATGGAGGGGATTAGTTCTTAGTCCCTTACCCAAACTCTTTCAGTTTTTCCTTATTAAAGTCAGAATTATTCCTCAATGCATGCCCATAGTGTGATGATTGTAATTGTATGGCATCCTTTATTCAAGTGTGACGTACTTGAACACGCACATGACTAGAAATAAAGATTGAGATTTTTCATCATTGCAGCATTCACTTAGTTTAATTATTTAATTGTTATTGTTGTTTATTACTCTTGTAGTTAATATCTCTTCACCCTAAACTCCTATTAAATGCGGAATGAGTCTAACTTAATCATGAGCATTTAAGTGTGACTACTTGGTAACTGATGAGATGCGATATGCACAAGCCACGATATCGCGTACATGATATCGTGGTTGCTTACGCGATATCGCATCATCCCCTGCGATATCGCGTACGTGATATTGCGGTCCACCGCCAAATCTATAAATAAGAGATGACACGCCCCTCATTTCTCATCCTAGGCTAGAAGTAGCAAAGCTCTGGCAGATTGATCACCCCAGAGATAGAATATTTTCCATGTGCCCGTAGTAGGAGTCCCCCAAGTGAACAGCTCTTTATTCGAGCAGCTTTGTACCTGAACGTAAGTTGTGTACGGCAATAAAGACGAGCTTTGTGGATAAACCTTGCAGTACATGGATAGGTTTATTTAATGTTATTTATTGCTTTCCTAGTAATGCAGCATGAGTACGACTTGGTTACGAGCATTGATAAATGTGTAAGGCTAGCCAAGGAAGCGGCTACTCACCACGATTAGATTCTCTCACCCTTACCTCCTAGAATGTGGGACAAGTGCGACTTGATTACGAGCATCTACGGATGTGTATGGCTAGTCAAGGAATCAGCTGCTTATCACACTTAGGCTAGTTGGGTGCCTTAGTACTACCGCTTCGAGCATGTGCGTTACGTGTGGTAATCCTAGTAACGATTAGCATTTGGTAGCCACAGTTGCACAGTTCAGGGTGTGTATGGAAAGTGGGAACGGATGCTGACGTTAGGACTTAGTGCTATAGTTAGAATTAGTTTTAGTCTCTCAACCCTTCACCCCTTAGCATAGGAGATAAACCAGAAAAGACCAAAAAAATCATATACCTTAGACTTACTTAACCATACACCATGACAACAACAAGTAAGTTTGGGAAGACAACGATTAATTAAGCCCAAGTGTTCCTTGCGGCGTTTAGGCATTTAGTCTGCGGAGTTCGACCGGATCGCACGTGCTACGCTTGTTTCGTATGGTTGAGTGTAGGGGTACCTTGCCACTCATCATTGGCACCGTTGTCAGGGACTAAGTGTTTGTACGCCAATTAGAACATTAGGAAATCTTTCACATCGTTGTGAGCCTTAACGAACCTTTGGGTTAATTAGTTAAATAAGAATTTATATAAAGGTGAATGACACACCAATAAAATGGCTTCTTTTCATAAGGTTAACTCACCTAGGGATAACACGGAAGACAGTCAGCGACATACACATAACCAAAATCAGCCAAGTCCTTAGCAATCTAAGGTGACATATACTCATCCCAATGAGTATGTGCTTGATTTTACTTTTATTCTCCATCAAGATGAACAACTGCAGTGGAGAGATTTGCAAGGTAACATTATGTTACCCCCAGATCGATCAGTCCCTAACATGCTTTTCTGTGCCCTAGCATAGATTGGCATGCAAGAACTATTTGTGGAACACGTTATGGATGACTTTGACACAAGGGATTATCATCCCACAGATGCCCAATGTATTCAGGACTTAAGGTAGGAGAGCCAATACTCATTGTTGAAGGGCAAGGTCCCCCATGTCCTTAGTGAAATAAGAGACAAGGGACCCCTCACAACGGGTTTCTTAGGAAATGATGTTCCTCCTCCTCACAATGGTGAAGAGGTTAGGCATCAGAGCCTTTGATTAACTGTACATGCTACAGGCTCTGATCCCCATGAACACCAATTGTTCATAGTAGGAACAACCACTCACACTAAGGATGGACACTTAGATCGTTAGAATGATCCGAGCCAAAGTAGCTGAAGAGAAGGTAAGAAACATCACCATGGTGATGGATCCCCTTCCTCTTCTCCTTCATCTCACCATTCACACTCTCCTTCCACATTTGGGTGCAACCATCGTGAGCAAAATGAAGAGGGTAAAGGTAAGGAAGATGAAAGACCTCGACAAGAAGGTCGAGAGGAGTTAGGACAAGGGAAAGGACGTAGGGAGAGTAGGGAACCACCACGAAGACATCACAGATGTCATGATAGAGATGATGATGAAGACCCCTCACTCGCAACCTGAAGCATGCTAGACATCACAGAGGCAGTTAGGATCCCCACAAGGCACCTAAAAGATAACAGGATCAAGTGTCTGGATATAAATAATATCCCACGTTTTAAAGGGGGATACAACACTGATCCTCAACATCATTTACAGGCATTCCATGATGCCTGTGCCTTGAAAAATATAGATAATGAGTGGCAGAAGCTTAAGTTGTTCCCAAGGACACTCACTAGAGATGCAGAGAGCTGGTACCGATCCTTAGCACAAGAAACCATCAGGAGGTGGAGTACGATGCCCGAACTATTCAACAACAAATATTAGACGTACTCTAGAGTGTCCAATTTGTGTAAGCAGATCCAATGCTGGAAACAAGGTGCTTATGAACCCTTGGATGCTGCCATGGCCCATTACTATACACTACTACACCGTTGCCTGGGCCATGGGTACGCTAAGCGGGATCAACTTCACCACATCATGGATGGGCTAAGGAATGAAACGAGAAGGACTCTTGGGACTTACGCCCAAGGGAGACTTTCCCAACTAAGAGCACATGAAGTTGAAAGTTTGTTGGAAAAAGTAGCACAAGAAGAGGGTGAGCTAGGTAAGAGGGAAAGTGCGGAAGAATACAATCGCGATCCCTCCCTTCACAAGAAGGGAGTGAAATTCTATGATGAGGAGGATGAGTCACCACTCGAAGAGTTGGTGAATCGAAAAACCGTGCCAATCCAAAAGTTAACAACCGAGGTATCAGCTAAGGTAGATCAAATGTGGGATTCCTTAGACTCAAGAATAGAAACAGTCTTAAAAATTGTAGAAAAGTCTAAGGTTGAACAAAGTAGTGAAAAAGGTAAAAACAAGTGGAGAAACTTAAACTCTGCACATAACAAGGGTAAGGGGAAAATTCCTATCTCTGATGAGGCTGTGAATTCTGATTCAGACGATGATAGTGGATGTGATGTTTGCTACAATGACCATCCTAAGGGATGTTGCCCAATTATCTCACATCTGCAGGAGTCTGGGGTGTATGCGTTAAATCCAAGACTTAATCAACGACAAACACCCCAAAGGTTACCTTATCCACAAGGTAACCCAAGGTAGTTCCACCAACCCTTAACATATTACCCAAGTGGAATGCCTCCACAGCCTATTGGACAACACCAGTAGTGGCAATACCCACAATCATGGGGGATGCCACCGCTAACACATCAATACCCTTACTGGTAGCCCAATCCTTACGATTATTATGTGTAGTAGCCAATTTCTCTAGGTGACTCTATGGGTCACACTACTCCCCAACGTCACTACCAAGTTTGGGAGTACTTCAAGAGGACTCCTTCTCCTTTGGGAGACATCTCACATTCAGCCCATCCTCTAACTTCGGCCGCACCTCTTCCACCTGTAGTTCCCATACAACCTATTCCAACAATGCAAGGGGAATTACCTACCCAACCACAACAATGTAACGCCGCGAGAGCTGTAAATATTCAGCATGTAAATATCCAACCGGGTGCTGGTTCTGACAACTGTACAAAGAAGAGACCCTTTTTCAGAACTAGGAGCCCAGACAAACTCTCACAACAACAAGCGGTTGGGGACATGTATAGGCCTCTAACCACTAATGCTTCAGAGAACCCTTTAGTCCAACAACTAAGTACACAAACAGTTATGTTGACACATACCATAACTGACTGGATAAAGGTGGGCCACCTTCCCAGGAAACTACCTGACCCTAGGAACCCCTTAATTCATTTACAGATCGCCGGAAATGCACCACATCGAGCTCTTCTTGACTTAGGTTCCGGAGTCAACCTAATTTCACAAAAGATGTATCAAGCCTAGAACCTACCCCAACTTAAGAAGAGTAACATACAACTGGAGCTAGCTGACCAGTCCATCACCATTCCCTTAGGATTGGTGGAGGACATTATCACCACTGCGTGTGG
>MNCI01036344.1:403355-429473 GCA_015680685.1 Gnetum montanum | reverse complement strand
TGGTGCCTTGTTAGAACTCTAATAGCCTCAGTTATGTCTAACATACTTTGAGTAGTGAGTAGGGGTTCATCATGATCGTCTTGTCCATGGTGTTTATGATGCCTACGCTATTCCCTACTCTCCCTTCTTCTATGTTGTGATTCTCTAGAGTGCCCTCATCCCCTTTCCTGGCTATTTTGTCTATGACATCCACTTTGTCTACCTTTATCCCCATGGTCTTTCCCTTATGACTACGTTTAGATACTGAAGGAGAGGATGCAGGAGATGATGAAGGTGAAGAAGAAGGAGAACCATCACCATGATGGTATTTGCCACCTTCTCTTCAGATGTCATGGCCTTGATTGTGATTTCAATTAGAATGTCCATCTTTATCATGTATCCATGTCCCTTTTTTGGACCCTTTGTGCCCATGGGTATTAGAACTTGGGTTATGAATAGTGGAATGAAGGTTCTAATACACAACCCCTTGGCCAAAGTCAAGGGAAGGAACATCGTTGTGTGGGTGACTACCTAAGGCAGATTCACCACCCTCATTTTCGCTTAAGACATGTGGGACATCTTGCAACCACTTACCCTTCAAAGACTTATGATGTCTCTCCTGTTGCAAATCCCTTTGACATTGTGCCTCCATGGGATGGTATTCTCTCTAGTCATGGTCTTGCACAACATATTCTGCATGTAAGTGCAGCATGCCAATTCATGTAAGGGCACAAAGAAGCATGCTTGGGATTGAATGATCGGGAGGTAACATTATGTTACCTTCTAAGTCTCACCAATTCAGTTGTTCACCTTGATGAAGGATAAAGGTGAATTCTGGTATATGCTCATTGGGATGAATATATACCACTCAAACTTGTTGAGGGACTAGCGGATCAATGTCATGTGTATTACATCATTGAATGTTTCTTGTTTCAGACCTAGGCGGTGAGGTGCTTTCGTATGAAGAAGGAGACATACTTGTCTATTTAGTGTGCAATGTATTCTTGTTTATTATTTTCTTAATCAACCCTAAGGGTTCGTTCCAATAATGTGGATGATTTCCTATGTTCTAATTAGCACACAAACAACTAAGTCCCTGACAACGATGCCAATGATGAGTAGCGAAGTACCCCTATGCTCAACCACACGAATACGATAATTTCAGGCATGATTCAATCGAATTCCAAGGACTAAGTGCTTATGCACCCTTATGGAACAACGATGGGTTGGTTGATCGTTTTCTTCCCAAACTTACCTATATGTCATGATTGTATGGTTAAGTAAGCTTGAGGCATATGATTTTTATAGCTTTTATGTTTTTATTTCCTACGCTAGTAGGGAAAGAGAGAGATAACTAGGGGACTAATTTAACTTAACTACTCATTAACTAAGTTCTAACTAATCCTAACACAAGAATCCATTCCCACTTGCTGTACACATCCTGAACGAGTGCAAACACTGCTGGGCTATCAAACGCAAGTCATTTTTGAGCTACCAAGTGTCACACGTATGCTCGAAGGGGTCGTGCTTGTGTAATTTAATGATTTTCTTAATTGATCAAAATGAATTGCTATGCTAATAACATAAATGTAAAGTGCATAAAATTAAATAAATGCATAAAAAAATAAAATAAAATAAATGCGTAAGAAAATAAATCTCAAGTGCTGCAAGGATGAATTCAAGAGCTCGTCTTTATTGCCATACACAAAGTTTGCTTAGGTACAAAATGTTGGAATAAAGATCCATCCACACTTAGAACTCCTACTATGGGCACTTGGAAAATACTTTAACTTTCAAATAGACTACAAGAGTTTCGCTACTTGACTGCTAAAAGACTTCCTCCCAATTGTGCACCTGGGCACTATATTTTTAAACTTGGGAAAAACTACTCTAATAAGTAGAGAAACTACTCTAATAATTAGAATAACTGCTAAAGTAATTGCTAGAGTAACCACTCTAATAATTAGAATAACTACTAGAGTAACCACTAGAGTAATCGCTAGAGTAACCACTCTAATAATTAGAGTAACTGCTAGAGTAACCACTCTAATAATTAGAATAACTACTAGAGCAACCACTAGAGTAACCGCTAGATTAACCACTTTAATAATTAGAGTAACTGCTCTCATCACTATTCTATATTGGTTCTAGTCCATTAGCATTCATTTTTAGCAAAGATTTCATTGCTAAAGTAGGAAGTAGTGTACACCAATTTTTAAAATCTAGACATGAAGAATCATTGATGAGCAATAAGGTATCCCTATGTCCAACCATATGAATCACTAAGGTGTTTATGCACGATCCAGTCGAATTCCATGGACCTATAGTTCTCCAGTGTACTGGTTCCTTTAGGAAGTGAAATGGGCATTAAGAATGTTCATTGTCTTCTTAGTTCCACTCATGAAGTACAAATATATGATTAAGTCTAATTGAGGTATATTTTTTTTATAATTTTATATTTTGTAAGTTTAATTACCTACAGCAAGAATGGAAGATAGATGAATTTAATATCTAATTATCTTACTACCTAGCTAGCCTAACACAAGTACCCATTTCCACTTTTCAAACACATCTTGAATGCATGTAGCACTTCTAGCTTACCAAACATTAAGTGTTTTTGGGTTACCAAGTGCTACACTTATGCTTGAAGTAGTCGTGCTTGTGTTTATTAACAATTGAAAATTAATTTCTTAATTAAAGTGCATTAAAGTAAAGTGCATGAAAGTAAAATGCATGAATATCAAATGCATTAAGTAAACATTAATTTATTCTTAGTGCTACAAGTATGATCAAAAGGGCTCATATTAATTCCTATTGCATTACTATGCTTAGGTACATCAATGCTCGAATAAAGGTTCATACACACTTAGACTCTTGCTGCAAGCACTCAAAAAATATTCTAACTCTTGAGAAAACAAACTACAAGAGCTTCACTATCTATGACAAAAAGTATCAAAAACTTATGATAATTGTGAGCCCAAGCTCTATATTTATAGGCTAACATATACCCTACGATATAAGATATTTGACATCGTGTCTTGGGCTCTGACATTGGGTCTCTGACGTCGAGGCTCTAATATTGAAGCTAATTAAAACATGATTCATCATACCCCCACGATTGAATGAAAACTCATCCTTGAGTGAAGAAGAGAAGGAACAAGTTCTTTACAAAATATTGGGAAGGTATGGGATCATTGATTGACATACAAACTGACATAGATGGAACAGATAGACTCTGAATACCCAAGTGTACAAATGTACAATCTTTTACAAAATTGCATGTTCATTACAAGAGAAGAGAACACCCTGGACAAAACTAACATCCAACTCCTTATGATAGCTGAAGAGTGAGAGAGAAGATTCAACAATCATGAACAATTATCTTCATAAGGTGTTGTTGCTCATCCTTTGATGAAGATAATCCTGCTTCCAATCCATGTTTCCCACTATAATCACAACAAAATCATGGATTAATGTGCAATGTGTAACACATAGCTGTTAAGTATCTCATCTCATTAGTGGTTACACTTTTCTAGGTTGTGATTGTGGTAGATTGATTCCTTTAGTAGTGTTAGTAGGAAGGCTAACAAATAGGATAACATGAATAAGTGGTCCATTAAATTTGAAAATATTCAACACAAGGAAATACTTGAAGAGAGTGTAAGAATTCACAATAGTAAAAAGGAAAGTTCATTGGTGTGAAGATGTGCACAATTGGATGCCATTGATGGAGAATGCAAAAGGATTTGATTGTGGAAATGTGTAAGGATAAAGAACTTAACTAATCCAACCAAAAGATATGCTAGTGGGTCCTCCCCAAAGTAGGTACATGCCTTTTATGCCCTTGCATAACTTCAAACCAAAGAGTCTGTGGACTCCATGGATGATGAATGGTTATGGAAGGTTAAGTATAAAAACTTGAAAGAAACTACCTAAGAATTTTAACACATCAAACTAGGATGTCAAACAAGAATATGAAACTAGTAGTGAGGTGAGACATGGAAAACATAGATGGATGAGAAGGAGTGGAATGGAGTTCTTGATTAAGGTTACATGAAGTCCCTTGTGAATTTTGTGGTTAAATGACTTGATAAAATCCATCATTAGTCCAAACCAAAACCAACTACATTTAGTGACATTGCATTTCCATTCTAAGACTAGTCTACCCTCTTAAGACACAAGATTGCTCCCAAAGAACAACCATTGTTTCTTATTAGAGAAGAAAATAGAAATAGAAAGTGAGGAAGGGCTTTAGTTAGAGGGAACCTTTAGGCATGGGTAACATGTCTTTCTAGTCCCATAACTAATGCTTGTAGTCCATTTATTTTGTCTAAGGGGTGTGCTTTGAATTCCCATCATTTTTTTATGATGAGAACCACACCATGTAAAGACTTATTCAACTTCTTTTTATTGGTCAACATGGAATGGTAAGAAATCCATGAAAACACACATGCACCTAGGCAAACAGAAAAGTACAAAGAATATCAAATACCTTTGAATTCACACCCTGTTCAAACCTTTGAATACTTTCCAAATCTAGAATCTACCAGAGTCACAAATTTGTTAAGGTTTTATTAATGAAAAAAGGATTGCACATTTTCAGGAAAAGGAAAACCATAGAGTTTGTGGATGGGTGGATGTTGTGGACTCACTACCTATTGCATCAATAAGAAACCATGTCCTAATTATCAGTAACAAAATTCAAAGCTAGAATCTAGACACCAATAATCAAATAAAAAAATAGTAAATACCACCATCAAGCAACAAATTACCACTGTGCCTAGTACTTATTAACAAAAGTTAGAAAATCATGCCAAAATAAAAGAGAGTGTAAAATATTCAAAAATAGCAAATGTAGTAATGATGGTGTAAAAAAAAATCAGAAATATTAATAACATAAAAATAAGAAGATGTAAAATAAAGAATGTGTAAAATAAAAAGTTGTAAAAAAATGCGTAAAATAAAAAAGGGTGAAAATTAAGGAACTACTTATATAGTTAGCATGGATGGCCATCTCCCCCATGACTGAGTTAAAAGGAGGAGATCTAAAATATGGAGCATGGTTGTCCATCCAATAAGGCTTTTTTTGTGTTTTTTCACTTATGCTCATGGAAAGGTTTGACTTGTTATTTGTTAACTAGTTATTTCTTGTCTAGGCTCTCAAGTTTGTAGACCATCATGGCCCCAGAAGGAAAAGTTTCATAAATTATATAAGTTCCTTTTCACAACATTTGTAACTTAGTTTGTTGAAATACATGTGTGGGATTCCAGTAGAGAACCTTATCTTCTAGTTGAAATACATGTGTGGGGATTTCAATGATTAGACCTTAACTTAGTGGGTCCTAATTTTAAGGTCATGATGCTTTTTGTTGTATGCCTTGTGAAACTCGTTAGATGATAGGGCCACCAATTTGTTTTCATCTAGCAAGTTGAGATTCATCAATCTTTCTTTTTTTGCTAGACTTAAGTCAAGGTCAAGGTTACAAGTTGTTGATAGTATACAGAGCTAGGATTGAATAGGAAGTGTTGATAATTTTCTATACATAACCTCATAGGGAGAGTATCCTATAGGAAGTTTCCATGTTGAGTGGTAGAACCAAAGGGCATCGTTGAATTTTGTACTATAGTCTTTCCTATATTTGCTAATAGTTCTTATTATAATCTTTGTGATTTCCCTATTGGTAACCTTAGCTTAACCATTGGCTTGGAGGAGAGAGGGTGTTGTGAGTTTAAGTTTAACCCCCAAGCATTACGCGAGCTTTTGAAAAGTAGTGCCTATAAAGTGATTTCCATTATTAGAAATTAATGCATGCAGCCTACCAAACTTGTTTGCAACATTTTTTTGTACAAATCGAGTAGTAATAAAAGATGTACAATCGATGATGGTTACTACTTCTGCCCATTTCGTACAATAGTCAACAACGACTATGATGTACACCTTTCCATTTGATATGGACATGATGGAACCCATGAAATGAATGCCCTAGATGTCGAAAGGTTCCAATGGTTGAATCCATTGTTGAGGTTTTTCCACTTGAGCAGTCATTCCACCATCTTGTTGGAAACATTCACAAGAGTGGAAATATTGATAAGAATCACTAAAAATTTTTGGCCAATAGTACCTTGCTATCAAAATCTTAATGGTCATGCATCTCCAAACATAGTGCCCCCACAAGGACCTTCATGAGCATCTTGGAGAACGTGTAGTTGATTAGCATCAGGGACACACCATCGAACCAAGCCATTGATGCATATCTTGTAGATGTATCCATTAATCTCCATGAAGCATTTTACCTGGTGAAGAAACTATTATTTCTTCTAATGGTCCAACCCTTATGGTATCTCTTGAGTGAGAAGATAGGTGAGAATGCCATCATACCATTGAGGCTCATTGGGAAAATTTCTTAGTTATAGCCCCAATGAAGAGGAGTTCATCAAGAAACATATTAGATAGTGGGTTCTCCTCCTCTTTGTTTTCCCATCATAATTGAGACAAGTAGTCAATGAAATTCTTAGAGTCTTTTCAATCTACCATCATAAGATTGAATTCTTATAAGATCACCAGCCATTGTATGATACAAGGCTTACCATTGGTTTATTCATTAGGAAGTATAATACACTATGGTTTGTGTGCATAATCACTTTGTATCCAAGCACATAGTGCTTGAATTTCTCTAGAGCAAACACCACTACCATTAGTTCTTTTTAAATAGTGATGTAGTTTAGTTGTGTACCCACAATGCTTTTACTAGCATAGTAGATGTAATATGGATGTTTATTATCATCCATCTATGTAAGCACAGATCCCAACGCATAATTTGATGCATCTATCATAACATGAAATGATCTAGATGAGTTGGGTGCTTGTAGAATTTGAGTTTCTACAAGTTTATATTTTAGCTGTTGGAATGCTTGTTTACATTCCATGGTCTAGACAAATGGAACATCTTTCTTTGTCAACATACCAATGGTTTTGCAATCTTAGAGAAATTCTCTATGAATCGTCAGTAGTAGCCAATATGTCCAAGGAATGGATTTACACTGACCCCTCCATGAAGCCTCGAAGACAATCGCAGAGGTGTTTGAATCCAAAGATGAAGCAAGTAGTCAAGGAAGACAACCGTGGAGCCGCCACGTGGCATTATAGCCACATGGGATGGGAGCTTTGGGTGAAAACTAGGAGCTCCCTGTACTTGAGGGCAAAGGCGGAGAGGGACATGAATTGTTGCCATGATTTGGAGGTGCACCTTCACTTGGTTGATGGATTTTTGAGTTCCACATGCCCGTTTCGATCCATGGCCACCAAAGATATTTTGAGACTCCTCATTAACCAGAAATCCAATGTTGTTCTTCATAAACCCAATCCCTCCGAGGCTTGTCAAGTCTATGTTTCCTTATCATGTGAAGGGTACCGCTATGTGAATGACACAATTGGGGTTGAAATCTTGAATATGGTTTAGACTTGAAAATGGTAAGGGATAGTTATTTTGTTCTTCTAGAAATGTGAAATGGGATCTCATCATACTTGTATATACCAATGTGAAGCATTATCTGGTATTATAGGGATTTGAATTTTAAAAGAACAACCAATTCTGAAGATTCAAGGAAAATAGGAAGAACTCTACTATACTTCTATGTTTTCTTGGTGAATTTTAGTTTATCATTTTTGTTTTTGCCAAGAGGCCAACACGTCTCACTTGATGGGGGGAGGGAGAAGTGTATTTTTTTGCCCTCCACGTCACATGCCACATGTAAGGGAGCCAAAGAATCACTATAGGGGAGCCGAATTTCTATTCGATTGACGTCCTTTGACCCTTGGGTTCCCCGTTTGTCTCTTCGTATTCCTTCCCTTGCACACACCATGTGCAGGGGAGCCAAAGAGTCACTACAAGGAAGTTGAATCTCTATTCGATTGACAACCCTTGATCCTTAGGCTCCCCATTCATCTCTTCGTATTCCCTCACATGCACGTGCCACGTGCAAGGGAGACAAAAATTCACTATAAGGGAGCTGAATCTCTATTCGATTGACGCCCTTGACCTTTGGGCTCCTCGTTCGTCTTTTCATATTCCCTCATGCGTAAGGCCTCGACGTGGGTAATAATGAATATTTATCATTATAAATAGTGGATAATAATGAGTATTTATTATTATTATAAATGGTGACAATTATGATTATGGTGATAATTTTGATCATGGTAACGGTTAAGGTGACAACGGTTACGATGTGATGCAATATTTAAAGATATTGAATTTAGACATTGTGTTACAAGATTAAGAGGTGGAATATTGGAATTCATGCATTTTCAGAAACATGGATCCTGCTACTATTAGTCCTAATAGAGAAGGCAAACAACACTTTCTTCAAGATCAGCAACGACAACCATTTTTTGCAACAAATAATGCGATTCATGCAGGTCATGGTAGTGGGCGTGTGCATGGGTATGGTTGAGGTAAAGGACAACCACAGATCATAGAAACTAAAAATCCAGAATCGATGATTACAAAGGAGAGAAGATGATTTCTAAAATAAGAAGCAAAATGACAACTAATTTTATGAAATTTAGGAGTATGTAATTTATGCATTTTTAATATTTCAAAACAAATATTTATCATAGAGAAATCTTCTCATTTTATTTACATACTTACATTGCATATTCTTTTTTTGGTTGTGTCAACTTCGAATCCCCTCTCATCAGTTGGAAATTCATCCAATGCAATGATCCACATTATTGATACTAATAATGTAAATAATGAAGAAGAAATTCAGGTTGGTGTCTACTCATAATCAAGTTGGTACATATTTTAATTCAATTTTTAGTTTAAATTTCCAAACATTTTTTGTAGAATATTGGAAATGCATTTGTGCCTGTAGATCAAGCAACATCTGTTCCAGAAATCACACATGAAGAAGAACAATAATTGCAAGAAGATTAAGAATAACCACATTATAGTGAGAGGGAGCATCAAACGAGGCAATGTCAACAAGAGGAAAATTCATTTCATCAAATAAATGAAGCTACAAATGTCACCAGTGCACCAACATTTGTTCATTTGAGTGAAGAGCTAAAGATGTCAAATTGCATGAATATGCAAAACATCTTATTTGCTACAAAGATGGTAGATTTGGATGCCACACGCGATTCAAGTAAATATTAATTCTTCATTTATTTGTTATAATCGTTACTCACAATGTTTTTTATAACATTTAAGAAAAAATGTGTGATTTATTTGTAGGTATTATATCTATAATGTCATTACAAGGAAACAAGCAATGGAATTTATTGTTGTATTTTTTTTAAAAAAATATTGTTGATGCACCTATAACTATTGAAGAACTACAAAAACAATTGCATAATGCTCCATCACATTTCATTGTTGATAATTTAATGCGATATGGTACATCCATTTGTGGTACACCATCTTACTGGAGAAAATGTAAAGCAAAGCTAACTAACATGGTGAATCAATTGGGAACACCTATTATTTTTGTTACTTTGAGTGCAGCAAATCTATATTGGTTTGAGTTGCATAATCTGATGAAAGGAGATCCACCTAAGAACTCATCAGAACTCAAACGTTGGAGGCAAAGTAATTTTATAAAAAATCCACATATAGTTGCAAAGTTCATACATCGTCGTCACATTGCTTTTCTTTAAAAAATTTTGATAAATGAGTTCCATGTTGTTGACTATTGGACATGATATGAGTGGCAGTGGATCTCCATAAGTGGATGGTTTCCTATGGATATAGGGTGCTCCAAAGGTAGATGAGCTCAACCATAATGATTCTCACGTTATGCGTAGGGAAAAGGAATTTTTTGATTCAATTACAAATGCATGGAATCCAAGATTTACAAGTAATGGACATCCAAATAATGTAAGTTCTCATTTATCTTTTTTATTCCTTACACAAAGTTTTTTTGCTGATATTTCTTAGAATACAGAGATATTAATTTCTCCATTATTACTTCTTTCAATCTTTCCTCTCACTTAGGCTTTACGTGTAAATATGTTGCATCATCCATGTGAGTTTATTGTTAAACAACTGCAATGTATGGATCTAGAAACTGATTATGTTGATTTTCTTAATGTTGTTCAAAGAGATACTATATGCAAACTGAGTGCATGCTTACGAAAACGTAACAGCAAAGAAGTTTGTAGGTGCTAGTTTCTAATCAAAATGTTGTATCATTACTATTTCTTCACCTTGCATTCATTTTTATTAGCAAGTGAACTTTAATTTATCATGGGAAAAAATATATAGATATTCAACTTTCATATTTTTCAATTCTAGGTACAATGTTCCTTGGTCATTATATTTAGAATCAACTCTTCAGAGAGATCCAAAAAATAATAATGAGATTACTTATGTTCCTCGAAGAATCAATTTGAGGCTTAATGTTCATAATAATATGATGCTTCATACATGGAGGGAAAATACAAATTTTTAGCCAATAATGTCATGATATGTTGTTATAAAATATATTGTGAAATATGTAGCTAAAACAAAGAAGAAATCACAATCTTTTCATGACATGTTGTTGAAATTTTTGAGTCAAGAGATCCTCATGAAGATGCTTTATTAGTCTATAGAAGGCTCATGATGGATGCTG
The DNA here is from genome assembly GCA_015680685.1 of Gnetum montanum. Lineage (NCBI taxonomy): Eukaryota > Viridiplantae > Streptophyta > Gnetopsida > Gnetales > Gnetaceae > Gnetum > Gnetum montanum. Next base: position 418,880 of record MNCI01036344.1, on the reverse strand, counting down.
CTGTAGATAGCGACATTGGTGCTATGGAGGTTTGTCACATGTTGCATGAGCTTCCTTGGGTAAACTATAGTCATATTTTTTGCACACTTAATGTTTCTTAAAAGGTGTACAAAAAAGTTTAAATTAATTTAGATGAAACTGATGAAGCTGAAACTACACAGCTCTTATTAATATGTATTAGAAATGTTTGCTTTCAATGGAGAGTGTCTCATTGCTACAGGATTTTAAAGAGTACAATTGCAACATGAACAATAATTCCAACCCAAATTGGAATCCACGTCAGCCAAAGTTAGATGCTATTATCAAATATTATCCCAAGTTTCTCATCCCACTAAGGCAAGGAGAACAAAAATGGATTGAATATTGTTGGGCTATGTTGTTGTTACATTATTTATTTAGATATGTGAAGTGAGATCTTGGTTCTAATGATGAGGAAATTAAAATGAAGTGGGTGTCCATTCAACATTTGTATGTAGCATTAGAGATTAATACTTAAGAAGAATTCTAACAAGCTTTGGAGGAAAAAAGATAATTTGTAGATGTAACTCCCCAAGTGCCTGATCATGAGGAATATAATTTTGAAATCCTCAACCATCATCTCTTATCAACAGGCCATCTTCAGAGAACAAAAGTGGAGATGCTTGGGCTACGAGAAGTTGATAGAATGCATAACTAGACATTACAATATCTGGGAGAGGATGTTGCAAAATTTACAACAAGTTTTATTGCTAGTAATAAATCATCTTGGTCCATGATTGTTATTGATTGTGACTATAGTGCCTACAATTCTAATAAGCTAGGTGCAAAGAAAAAGATATGCTACAATCAAATTGTAGGCCACATGATGTTTTCATAGCCAACAGATGAAGTTGTTTCCCCTTTAAGAATAATTATCCAAGGAATAGCTGGTACAGGAAAGTCATTTCTCATAAGCATACTTTGTAATGCTTTTATGAAATACTACAATGAAAAAAATAATGCTTTACTTGTAATGGCACCCACAAGAGTTGTGGCATTTAACATTAACACAAAAACCATTCATTCCAATTTGAACATTGAAATAGGTGCCTACAAAGAACTCTCTTCCTCTACAAAGATAAGTATAAAACATCGACTATTATAGGTAAGATATATAATAATTGATGAAATGAGTTTTGTGGGAGGAAGATTATTACAAAGCATTGATAGACGACTAAGAGAAATTTTTCTAGAACATCACAATGAAGTTTTTGGAGGAAGATCAGTTATATTAATAGGTGATTTGGGTCAACTTCCTCTTGTGCTTGATGTTGTGCCTTATGCATCCAAGAATCTAAATATTATAGGGGTTTGGAAATCATTTGATACATTTGTTATTTTAGATGCAATTTTTGATCAGTCTGTAAATGATCCTCAACAACAAAGATTTAGAGACGTATTGATGCATATCAAAGAATGAGAAAGCCATGATGAAGATTATAATTTCTTGGCTATTTGAATGAATCTTCCATCCACTTTGAGTGGATTAGAAAATTTTGAAGAATCAATGCACTTATATGATACACAGGATAAAGTCCAATAACATAATAAAAATATGTTGCAAACAATGTAGAGACTCATTGCATTGTGTGTAGCAGATAGAGATCCTTGTGGATTCAAAATCTCAGATGATGATGGTGATGATATAGAGTGATCTTTGCTTATATGTGAAGGTGCAAGGGTAATTCTCACAGTTAACCTTTGGCCTAAAGTAGGATTGGTGAATGGTGCACTTGGCACCATTCATAGTATCATGTATCCTCAAGGTAAATAGCCACCTACATTGCCATCATACGTTATTGTTGATTTTGACTCCTACATCAAATGTGCCTTTGATAATAGTAATCCTCATCATGTGTCAATTATACTTGTGGTCCAAGGATCATCTCATCAATTACCATTACGATTGGCATGGGCCATGGCTATTCATAAATCTCAAGGAATAATACTAGATAAGGCTACTGTTAACATTGGTTCGAGAGAAGTTATGGGTCTAACATTTGTTGCATTATCTAAAGTCAAGATCATTGATTCTTTGAAGATTTATCCTCCTTTCTTTGTGCAAAGATATAGAAAGATTTCAAATTCTAAACATCTGCAAAGTAGAATTGTATAAGAAGTTCGTTTTGCTTAATTGGAGGATTAAGCATATTGAGTTTACACTTATCATTGTATTTTGCCTTTTGCTCAATCCTGTTATACAGATCTATAATGTTTGGTACAATAATTATGCAATGTATTCCTTCATCAACATATAAGAAATATATAAACTTTTATTTTAACCAATTTATGTTTACCAATATATATTATTTGAAATGCAAATAGTGATTATAACTTAAAAAGTATAAAAAATAATTAAATTCTACTCATAGCCTGCAAAACCAATCCACAAGAGAAGTTATGGGTCTAACATTTGTTGCATTATCTGGAGTCAAGAATATTGATTATTTAAAGATTCATCCTCCTTTATGTGTGCAAAGATACTGAAAGATTTTAGATCTAAACATCTCTGATGAACCGTGATATTGGGACTACGATATTGCATCTGTGATATTGGATCCAACCATGCGATGTTGGATACCTGATATCAAGGCCTATCTCCTTGCCTATAAATAAGAGGTGGCACCCTTGGTTTTCTCATTAAATAGTTAGTCCCTTAGCCAAACTCTTGCCAATTTTTTCCCTTCAGAGGTAGAATTATTTCTCCGTGCCCGCAGTAGAAGTCATAGAGTGAACGAATCTTTATTTGAACATTGTGTACCTGAGCATACTTTGTGTACGATAATAAATATGAACTTTATGATAAACCTTGTAGCATTTAGAATAGATTAATTAGTGTTAATTATTATTTAATGCTTTCCTAGTTGATTAATGATTTCTCTCACCCTACAACTCTCTTAGTTAAATACACTTAGTATGACCACTTCGAGCATGCATCTAGTGCTTTGTAACCCAATGACAATTAGTGTTTGGTAATCCCAGCAGCATTGCACTGGTTCAAGATGTGTACGACAAGTGGGAACAGATACTCGTGTTAGGAGTAATTAGAACTTAGTTAATGAATATTTAAATTAGATTAGTTACTTAGTTATCTCTCTCCTCCTCCTTACTAACGTAGGATATAAAACACATAAAATCTATAAAAATCATATGCCTCAAGTTTACTTAACCATACAACTGTGACATATAAGTAAGTTTGGGAAGATAATGATTAACCAACCTGTTGTTGTTCCACAAAGGCACATAAGCACTTAGTCCTTGGAATTCGATCGGATTGTGTGTGAAATGCTCGTATTCATATGGTTGAGCGTAGGGGTACCTTTCCACTCATCATTAACACTGTTGACGAGGAATTAGTTATTTGTGGGCTAAGTAGAACTTAGGAAATCATTCACATTGTTGGAACAAACCCTTAGGGTTGGTTAAGAAAAAGATAATAGTACATTACACACTGAACAAGACAAGATGTCTTCTTCTTCACACAAAAGCACTTCACCGCCTAGGACTAACACTAGAAGCAATTAGCAGAAGGATATACATGACATTGATCTGCCTATCCCTCAACAGTTTCATGTGGTATATATTCATCCTAATGAATATGTACCTGACTTCACCAGGGTTCTCCATCAAGATGAACAACTATGTTGGCGTGACTTGGAAGGTAACATAGTGTTACCTCCTGGTCGTTTAGTCCTAAGCATGTTTCTTCATGCTCTCACAGAAATAAGCATGCAACACATACACGTAGAATACATTGCATAGGACTATGATTTGAGATACTATCATCCCACAGAGGTGCAACTTCAAAGGGATTTGCAATAGGAGAGATACCATAAGTCTTTGAAGGAAAAATGGTCCAAGGATGCCCTCCATGTTTTAAGTGAAATTGAGGGTGATGAACCTATGTCAGGTAGTCACCCACATAATGATGTTTCTCTCATTAACTTTGGCCAAGGGGTTGTGTATCAAAACCTTCATTCTACTATTCAAAACCTAGGTGCTAGTACCAATGAACACAAAGTGTCTGAAAAAGGAACAAGGACACATGACAAAGGTGGGCATTCTGATCACAATCGCGATCAAGCTAGAAACCACCAAAGAGAAGGTAGTAGACACTGTCATGGTGGCGGTTCTCCTTCTTCTTCATCTTTATCATCTCCTTCACCCTCTCCTTTAGTGTTTGGACATAGCCATAGAGAAAAAGATCGTGAGGATAAGGGTAAGCAAAGTGGAAGTCACAGACAAAATAGCTAAGATAGAGGACAAGGGCACCCTGGGAATCATGACATATAAGAAGGAAGAGTAGGGAACAACATAAGCATCATAGGTGCTACAAATGAGATGTTCATGATGAACCGCTACTCACTACTTGAAGCATGCTAGAAATAATTGAGGCTGTGAGAGTTTCAACAAGCACCAAAAAGATAGTAGGATCAAGAGGTTAGACATGAATAACATCCCATGATTTGAAGGGGGATATAACACTGATTCTCAAAATCACTTACAAGCATTTCATGATGTGTGTGCCTTGCAAAACATAGAGAATGAGTGGCAAAAACTTAAGTTGTTCCCATAGACACTAGTAAAAGAAGCTGAAAGCTGGTATTGGTCCTTAGAATCAAAATCCATTCATAGGTGGAGTACTATGTTAGAGTTGTTCAACGATAAGTACCAAATGTACTCCTGGGTGTCTAACTTGTGAAAGAAAATCCAAGGATGAAAATAAGGAAGTCATGAACCCTTGGATGCTACCATGGGCTGCTATTATGCACTATTACATCATTGTCATGGCCATGGTTATTCATAGCGGGATCAGCTACGTCATCTCGTAGATGGGCTTAGGCATGAAACAAGAACAACCCTAGGGACTTATGCCCAAGTAAGGTTATCTGAGCTTAGGTCCCATCAAATTCATATACTACTAGAGTAAGTTGCTAAGGAAGAAGATGAGCTACGAAAGAGAGAGGGTGCGGAAGAATATAATCAAGATCCTTCTCTTCGGAAGAAAGGAGTAAGATTTTGTGAGGATGAGGAAGAGTCACCACTCAAAGGAATGGTGAAAAGGAAAACCTTGCCTATCCAAAAGTTAACATCAGAAGTATCAGCAAAGGTAGACCAAATGTGGGACTCCCTAAATAGTAGGGTTTAAACTATTCTCAAAGTAGTAGAGGAGTCTAGAGAGCGAGGTAGTGATTGTTACAAAAAAAAANTATTCTCAAAGTAGTAGAGGAGTCTAGAGAGCGAGGTAGTGATTATTACAAAAAAAAAAGAGAAGAAGAAATTGCATGTAATAAGGGTAAGGGAAAAGTTGCTATTATTGAAGAGGTTGACTTAGATATAGATGATGATAGTGGATGCGAGATATGTCAATAGGACCATCCTAAGGGATGTTGCCCTATGATCTTACTTCTATAGGAGTTTGGGGTGTATGCACTTAATCCACGATTAAACAAATGGAAAACATCCCGACGATTACCTTATCTCCAAGGTAACCCAAGGCAGTTCTACCAAACTTTAACATATAATCCAAGTGGAACTCCACCATAATCAATGGAGCAACATCAATAGTGGCAACATCCACAATCATGGGGAATGCCACCACCAAGGCAACAATATCCTTACCAGCAACCTAACCCATATGGATATTATGTGCAACATCCAATCTCTCCACGTGACTTTGTTGGTCACGTTACTTCTCAACATTACTACCAAACTCATGAGTACTATAGGACTCCCTCTCCTAGGGGTGATATTCCACAAGAGTACCATCCTTCAAATCCGAACGCATCTCTCCCACCAATAGCTCCATTACCATCTGCTCTAGCAATTCAAGGTGAACTCCCTGCTTAGCCACAGTAACGCAATGTCACAAGGGATATTAATCCTCAACCTACTATTGGTTCTGACAATCGTAGGAAGAAAATATATTTCTTCAGAACCAAAAATCAAACCAAGCCTTTGCAATCATAGGCGGCTGAGTCTTTGGACGTCTCTATATCAAATAAAGCTTCAAAGCCCCCTTTGAGCCTAACACTGCATTTAATGCATACAATCATGTTAACACACATCGTTACTGATTGGATCAAAGCTGGCCACCTTCCTAGGAAATTCTCTGATCCTGGGAGTCCCCTGATATATTACAAATTTTTGGGAATGAGCCATGCAAAGCTCTTTTGGATTTAGGTTCTGGTGTCAACCTAATATCCCAAGAAATGTACAAGTCCTGGAACCTGCCTCCATTAAAAAAGAGAAACATCCATTTAGAGTTGGTTGACCAGTCCATCATTGTTCCCTTCGGATTAGTGGAGGATATTTTTACCATGGTTTATGGATGATCGTATCTAGTTGACTTCCTAGTGATTCAAGCGAACAATAGTAAGGGGGATTTTCCAATCATAATGGGAAGGGCATGGCTAAGCACTATTGATGCATGCCTAGGAATCTGTGATCTTTTCCTAGAAATATCTAAGGAAAATACTTTCGAAAAGATCAAGAAGAAGATATTTCCATGCATCGCATATAGTTACATAGGGTGTAATTGCTTGCAGAGATCTTGGGTTATGCAAAGTTTAACATTGCCTGCATGCAATTAGTGTGCACAAGTCATCAATATACAAAGGTTCCTGTATGCAGCAACCACATGACAAGAAGACACCCAGTGGCTAATAGCTGATCAAGAAAGTAGCTCACTTATATGCATGGAACTAACTAAGGGTTTGACTTGCACTTACATAGATAGCATAGATGCATTAGAGTAAGTCCACCGCCAACTTTCAAGTCCTAACTTCAAAAAAATCAACTAGGGGAAGTTGGGAATTCCTAAGAAATTTAAATAAGAGCCTCTAGAGCTAAAACCATTTCCCACCAGTATGGAATACATGTTCCTTAAGATTGGAAAACCAATAATCATCAACGCAAAACTTACTCCATAACAAAGAGAGAGTCTACTAAAGGTAATAAACAAGTGGCCAAAAGCCTTCACCTGGTCATATCTAGAATTAACTAGAATAGATCCTAGGATATGCCAGCATAGGGATTACATTGACTCCTCCATAAAGCCTCAAAAATAATCATAGAGGTGATTGAACCTAAAGTTGAAGCAAGTAGTAAAAAAAGAAATCAAACAGCTTCTAAAGGCTAGGTTCATATACCCCATTGTTGATAGCGAATGGGTTAGCTCCTTAGTAATCATGCCTAAAAAGCGAGGAAAATGGAGGGTGTGCATAGATTTTAGGCTACTAAACATGGCGACATTCAAAAATCACTTTCCATTGCCATTTTTTGACCAAGTCTGAGATACAATCGTAGGGAATCACTATTATAGTTTTCTAGATGGATATAGTAGATACAACCAAATAAAAATAGCCCTAGAAGACTAAGCCAAAAATACATTCACCAATCCTTGGGAAATGTTTGCATACAAATAAATGTCATTTGGCTTGTGCAATGCCCCTGCAACATTTCAATGCTTAGTTCTAAGCATATTCTAGTAGCAGATAAGAAATGGTATGGAAGTCTTTATGGATGACTTCTCCACTCATGGAGCAAGCTTTGATCAAGCCTTGGACTAGTTAGAGAAGTACTGAAAAGATGTGTAGAAACTAATTTAAGGCTTAGCTGGAAAAAGAGCCACTTGATGGTCCAAGAAGGTGTAGTACTTGGGCATAAAATCTCATGTACAGGAATAGAGGTAGACCCTAAGAAAATCAAAGTCATCCAAGGAATTACTCTTCAACTAGAAATTGTCAAAGACATTCAGTCATTCCTTGGACACATTGGCTACTATAGGAGATTCATAGAGAACTTTTCAAAGATTACCAAACCATTGGTAGAGCTAACGAAAAAGGATGTACCCTTCAAGTGGACCAGGGAATATGAACTAGCTTTCCAAACTCTGAAATAGAAGCTAGTAGAAACACACATTCTACAAGCTCTTGACTGGTCCAAACCATTCCATGGCATGACTAATGCATCCAACTATGCCTTAGGAGCCATACTTACACAGAGCCAAGTACTTTATGGAGATCAATGGACAACTTTACAAAGTATGTCCCGATGGCTTGGTTTGATGGTGTGTTCCCAATAGAGATCAACTGAGAGTTCTTCAAGACACTCATGAGGGCCCTTGTGGGGGTCATTATGTTGGGAGATGAATAGCCATCAAGATCTTTCTTGCAGGGTATTATTGGCCTACCTTGTTCTGGGATGCCCATCAATTCGTCCAATCTTGTGAGCACTGTCAACGTGATGGGGGAATGACTAGTAGAATGAAGGATCCGCAACAATGGATTCAACCGTTAAAACCCTTCGACATTTGGGGAATTGATTTCGTGGGGTCCATTACACCAATGTCCAATGTAAAAGCTTACATCATAGTTACCGTAAACTACTTAACAAAATGGGCTGAAGCAGTTGCTGTTAAAGATTGCACATCATCTACAGCTCACGATTTTTTCAACAATAAATCATCAACAGGTGTGATGTGCTGCATGCACTTATTTCAAAAAATGGTACACACTTCACAGGTGTAACTTTTTGAAAGTTAATGCAACCCTTAGGGGTTGAGCATAAATTGACTACACCATACCACCCCCAAGCGAATGGTCAAATCGAGGTCGCCAATAGGGAGATTACTAAGATACTGACCAGAACCATTAGCAAGTATAGGTAAGACTGGAGCACTAAACTGAATGATACTCTTTGGGCATATCGCTCCACATGGAAGCTCCATATTGGCTACTCTCCCTATGAGTTAGTGTATGGAAAACTTCCAACACTCCTTATCCAAACTAAGCTCTGTACACTAGTCATATCATGTGACCTCAACCTTGACCTTGATCTAGCACAAAAACAAAGGTTAATGACTCTTAACTTGCTAGATGAGAACCGACTAGCTACCTTGTCATCTAATGAATTGCACAAGGCATTTAATAAACAACGTCATGATCTAAAAATTAGGAAAGTTAAATATCAACCAGGAGATAAGGTTCTCTACTAGAACCCCACACATGTGTCACAAAGTACCAAATTTTAAACACTATGGGAAGGATCTTACATTAGCTATGCAACTTTTCATTCAGGGGTCATGACCATATATAAACATGAGAGCCCATATAAGAGACTATTAGTCAACATGCAACAAAAAAACCCTTTCCATGAGTTTAGGACAACTAGAACACATGCTACCTTTGTAGGTGGGCATCCTTGCTCATTATTTTGGATCTCCTCCTTTCAACTCAGTCATGGGGGAGATGGCCACCTCTGCTAACCATTGAAGACCCTTAGTTCTTTCTAAGTTTTTATTTTACACATTTTTGTTTTGCACATTTCTTTAATCTTTTTTTTTTGTTTTACACCGTCATTCATATTTTTACCATTTCTTTGTGTGATTACTTTATTTTGTTCATCACCCAATAAGTGTTCATGATGGTGGCATGAATAATACCATATTGATTACTAATGTTTGGTTCTTACCTTTGAGATATGATGTTGATATTAAGGTATGGTTCTTTTGATTAAACAGGCAATGAGTCCACATTGTTCATGCATCCATAAAATCCTATGGTCTCCCTTGGCTTGGAACTGTATAGTTCCTTTCTCTAATAAAATTGTTAATGAATTGGTGGTTGGGTATTTCTCAAACTAAGGAAGGACTCAAAGGATGAAAATGGTGTGACTTCAAGGGGATTCAATGCATTTGTGCTAGCTATTCTCTTAAGTGCTTGGATGCTTTTTCTTTGGGTTTTCTGCCATTTTGTCATTCATCAAATATTTGGAAGTTAAGTACATAAAAATAAGTCTTTGAATGGTGTGGTTCTCACGCAAAAAAAAAAGTGAGAATTCAAAGCACATCTCTTAGACATAATAAAGCAATATGGGCTACAAATATTGGTTATGGAATTGAAAAGACATGTTACCCATGCCTGAAGGTTCCCTCTAGCTAAGGCCCTTTTTCGCCTCCTACTTCTCCATCTCACTGTCCTTAGAATGGTTGTGACTTTTTGTAGAGGCATTCTTGTTACTTCAAAAGGATAGGTTGGTCAAATGTGTTGATGTGAGGTCACTAAATGTGGTTTGTTAAGCCTGGATTTGGAATGAGTTCTACTCGGTCACATTAATCATACAACACACATAAGGGACTTTACACAACCTTGTTCTTGGATTTTCATTCCATCCTCTCCTCTCTACCTTTCTTTTCCATTTTTCACCTCATTGTCAATTTTATCATTAGTCTGTATCTTGCTTGATGTATTGTTTTTCCTTGGTAAGTTCTTGTGGATAAGTTTTTAACTCTTGCTTCCAAATGACATTTCTAAAGCCTATGGACTCTTTGGTTTGTGGGTCTGTCAGGGCATCAAGGGCATGAGCCTACTTTGGGAAGGGCCCACTGGCATTCCTTTTTGGTGCATTTGTTAACTTCTTTTCCTTAAACATTTCCTGCAATCAACAATTTTTTGTTTCATCCCATCCATGACATCCATTTTATTGGCATTGTCGTTGTTGCTTTTTCTCCATTTTTATTATTCCTTATCTTTTTCCATCCTATCACTACTCGAGGTTCGCTCTTAGTCATGGGGGCCCTAGCACAAATTTTTCAATTTTTCCTAACCCCTACACCTTAGGTAGTCACCAGTGTTAAATCTCTAGAATTAGTATCTGCCATAACCATAACTTAGCCAATGCACTTTACATTGAGGCAAGGTATCAACTACATTATGATTTATCTACCCTCACTCATTTGTGACTGTGTTGTATGTGCAGATGACAATCATACAACAATGGATTGGGCCTAGAGGAAACACTCAGGATGGATCGGAATTAGAACATTTACAAAAGAAGTAAGATTGGTGCAGTGGCTATGGATAAATAATAGAGGGCGCAATCTTGGCATCGATAGCAACATGCCTTATTCTTTTTTCTCTCTCCTTCTCTTCCAACTACCAAATAAAGGTTGGATGTCATTTATGTACAGTGTTCACTTCAATGGTCATGAACACTAATGTTGTCATGTATTGTATTATTGATCTGTTCACGAGGCACATTGAGTCTGTCACCCTATTCCATCGTCAATGGTCATTCAGTCAATAATCCCATACCTTCCCAATAGTTTGTAAGGAACTCAAGGATGAGTTTTCATTCAGTCATGGGGATATGATGAACCACAATATTGGGACTATTATATTGCATCCGCGATATCGGGTTTGCGATATCAGATCCAACCATGCGATGTCGAATACCTAATATCAGGGTCTGTCTCCTTTCCTATAAATAAGAAGTGACACGCTTGGTTTTCTCATTAAAAGGTTAGTCCCTTAGCTGAACTCTTGCCATTTTTTCCCTCTAAAGTTAGAATTATTTCTACGTGCCCACAGTAGAAGTCATAGAGTGAACAGATCTTTATTCGAGCATTGTGTACCTGAGCACACTTTATGTATGATAATAAAGATGAACTTTATGATAAACCTTGCAACATTTAGAATTGATTAATTAGTGTTAATTATTATTTAATGCTTTTCTAGTTGATTAATGATTTCTCTCACCCTACAACTCTCTTAGTTAAATACACTCAGTATGACTGCTTCGAGTATGTGTGTAGTGCTTAGTAACCCAGTGATGATTAGCGTTTGGTAATCCCAGTAGCGTTACACTGGTTTAGGATGTGTATGGCAAGTGGGAATGGATACTCATGTTAGGAGTAATTAGAACTTAGTTAATGAATAGTTAAATTAGATTAGTTACTTAGTTATGTCTCTCCCCCTCCTTACTAGCGCAGGATATAAAACACATAAAAGCTATAAAAATCAGATGCCTCAAGCTTACTTAACCATACAACCATGACATACAAGTAAGTTTGGGAAGACAATGATTAACCAACCCGTTATTGTTCCACAAATGCGGATAGGCACTTAGTCCTTGGAATTTGACCAGATTGTGCGTGAAATGCTCATATTCATATGTGATGAGTGGCGAGGTACCCCTACACTCAACCATATGAAACGAGTGTAGCACGCGCGATCCGATCAAAATTTGCAGATTAAATGCCTAAGCGCCCCATGGAACACTTGGGGTTAATCATTCATTGTCTTCCCAGACTTACTTATTTTTTTCACGGTGTATGGTTAAGTAAATCTGAGGTATATGATTTTTTTGGTCCTTTCTGGTTTATATCTTCTATGCTAAGAGCAAAGGGTTGAGAAAACTAACTAATTCTAACTAATGTCCTAAGTTTAAATTAGCTAGCGTCAACATCCGTTCCCACTTACCGTACACACCCTGAACTATGCAACTGTGGCTACCAAACGCTAATCGTTACTGGGATCACCACACGTAACGCACGTGCTCAAAGTGGTCATACTAAGGCACCTAACTAGTCTAAGTGTGACGAGCAGCCGATTCCTTGACTAGCCGTACACATCCGTAGATGCTCGTAATCAAGTTGTACTCATCCCACGTTCTAGGAGATAAGGGTGAGAAAATCTAATAGTGATGAGTAGCCAATTCCTTGGTTAGCCGTACACATTCGTCAATGCTCGTAACCAAGTCGTACTCATGCTGCGCTACTAGGAAAATAATAAATAACATTAAATAAACCTATCCATGTACTGCAAGGTTTATCCACAAAGCTCGTCTTTATTGTTGTACACAACTTGCGTTCAGGTACAAAGCTGCTCGCATAAAGATCTGTTCACTTGGGGACTCCTACTATGGACACACGGAAAATATTCTATCTCTAGGGTGATCAATCCACTAGAGCTTCACTACTTCTAGCCTAGGATGATAAATGAGGGGAGTGTTGCCTCTTATTTATAGATTTGGCAACAGACTGCGATATCGCGTATGCGATATTGCAGGGACGATGCAATATCGCGGCTCATGCAATATCGCGTCTCATCATACCCCCATGACTTAATGAAAACTTGTCCTCGAGTTCCTTACAATAATATCAGGTAGGTATGGAATTATTAAGGGAGATGGAACAAATGGATGACATGTGAATGGATCATTATTACAAGACTTAACAAAATTGGTGTTCATGACAACAAGGGTGAACACCTTATTACAATGACATCAGGCCTTTCTTGGTAACTGAGAGAGAAAGAGAGAAGGAAAGAAGTGTTGTTGCTGCCAACGCCAAGATTGCACCTTCGTTGTCCATCCATAAGCACGCCATCGACCTTGCTCCTTGCATAGCTACTTTAATGCTGCTCCATTCCAAGTGTTTGCTCCAAATCTGATCCATTGTTTGCATGTCCACCATCTACACACACAACACAATTGTATATTAGTAAGGGTAATTGAATCATCATCTAATTAATACCTTGCTTCGGTGTAGGTCCATTGGCTAGGTTGTGGTATGGCTGATATGGATCTAGGAATATGTGACTGATGACTACTGAAGGTGTAGGGGTTAGGAAGAAAATCAAAAATTTCGGGGCATGGAGAAAATCAAAAAAAATTAGGCCCTGTACCCCCATGACTAATCACAAACCTCCAGTAGCATTAGAATAGAGAAAAAAAAGGAGTAAGAAAGATAGATAAAAAGTGACAACTATGTCATCGATGAAAGGAATGTCAAGATGGAAATGAATAAAATAAAATTAATTGCAAAATGTTAAGGGAAAGAATTTAACTAATGCACCAAATAAGAATGTTGGTGGGTCCTCCCCAAGAGTCCGTAGGCTCTGGGGATGTCCTTTGGAACAAGAGTTAAAGTCTTAACCGTAATAATTTACCAAAAAGAAAACAATGCATCGACCAAAATATATACATTGATGATACAACCGGCAATGAGGTGAACAATGGAGAGAAGGATGGAAAGAAGAGAAATGGAATAGAATCCCAAGAACAAGGTGGTGTACAGCCCCTTGTGTGTTTGATGATTAATGTGACTTGGCAAATCTCATTCCAACTCCAGCCTCAAACTAACCACATCCAGTGACTTTGCATCAATGCATTCGGTTAAACCATCCACTTTGACAACAAGAATGCACTCTCCAAGAGCCACCACCATTCCGATGAAACAAAGGAGAGAATGGGAAGTGAGAAGGGCCTTAGTTAGAGTGAACACTTTTGGTTCCATAACCAGTGCTTATAGCCCAAGTTTATTCGTCTAAGGGGTGTGCTTTGAATTCTCACTTGGTTTTTTTTTTTTTTTTTTTTTTGTTTTTTGTGTTTTTATGTGTGAGAACCACACCATGCAAAGACTTCTTATTTTTATTGTCTCAGCTACCGATAATTGGGTAACATTGGAACGACAAGAAAACTCAAGAAGAAACATTCAAGAACCCAAAAGAATGACCAACACAAAAGCATCAAGTTTCCTTGAAGTCACACCCTTTTCAATCCTTGAGTCCTTCCTTAGTTTGAGAAATGCCCAGTCACTGATTCGTTAAAGTTCTTATTAAGAAAGGGACTGTACATTTCCAAGTCGAGAGAAACCATAGAACTTGGTGGATGGATGGATGAAGTGGTCTCATTGCCTTCCATATCAAAAGAAACATACCTTAGTATCAACATTGTGACTTAAAGGTAAAAACCAAACATTAGCAATCAATATGAAAATAGTTCATACCATCATGGAGAATGCTTATTATGGGACAAACATACAAGGTGGATCAAACACACACACACACACACACACACACACAAATTGAAAAAGTATAACGATGTTGTAAAACAAAAACTATAAAAGTTAAAGAAAGTTGTAAAAAAAAAAAACTTAGAAAAGTTAAAGAAATTTGTAAAACAAAAATGTGTAAAACAAAAATGTTGTAAAACAAAAATGTGTGAAACAAAAACGTTGTAAAATAAAAATTGAAAAAGAACTGAGGGCCCCATATGATTAGCATAAGTGGCCATATCCCCCATGATTGAGTTGTAAGGGAGAGATCCAAAATAATGAGCGTTTGTTTGAATTTCGTAGAAGTGCCCAACTTCTCCCAATTGATAATCCTAGATTGAGGGATGGAAGTTGGCGATGCTCATATTTCAATGTGTCTATGCCTTCGTTGTTGGCATGGGTTTCCTCAATTTATTCCATGCACATTTTTCTACTCCTTTGAGTAGTTGTCAACCATGGGGTGTCTACTACTTCTTGTGTAGTTGCTACATACAGGCATCTTTGTTTCAATGGTTCCTAGGCACACCTGTTACATGGAGGCATTTCCTCCATGTCATCACCCGATGAATCACTGTATGTGATGCATGGAACTTTCCTCTTCTCAATCTTTCCACATATGTTTATCTTCGAAATTTCCAAGGAAAGATTGATGATCCTAAGGCATGTGTCTACTATACTTAGCCATGCCCTTCCCATTATAATTGGGAAGTCCCCTTCGTTGTTGTTCACTTCAATCACCAAAAAATCAACTGGGTAAGACCAACCACACACAGTGGTAATGACGTTCTTCACCAATCCCAAGGGAATGGTGATGGACTGGTCTACCAGCTCTAGTTGAATGTTGCTCTTCTTAAGTTGGGGCAGGTTCCAGGCATGATACATCTCTC